>OX451215.1:165068855-165350756 GCA_949628195.1 Phasia obesa
AAATCTTTTGTTTCATAGTTCAAAAATTAATTAACAAATACCGCAAAGCTTTTAATCACCATTAAAGAAGATGATTAAAAGCCATAGTCTGCAAAAATAAATTTTGATTGGACGATTATTCGATAATGGTGTCATTTTTTAAATTGTTTGGATTTTTTATTTTTTTTTTTTAGATTCAATTAAGTTATACCATTTAAAAATTTTAATTTAAAACACCAATAAATATAATTAGTGTCAATTTAAAATATATTGCTTTATTTACTTCAATCTGATTTTATTGTAGTTTAAGTCTTTTGTTTCAAATGACCCGTGCTAGGGTAAAACGGCATAAAATCAAAAGTATTTTTCATCGTTTTTTTTTTTTCATTCTTCTTTTATTTTAGAAAAAAATTATTCAAATAAGCAGCAACCTGTGCTGGTAGTTGTATATTATAAATATCTTTTTAACTGATCTAGACACCGAAAGAAGCAAAATTAACTCTAATGGAATATATTAACCCCAATTAACTTTAACATCAACAAAATAAGAAAACAAAGCCAAGAAATAAATTATAGTCTAATGAAGACAAAAAAAAAATTAAATAATCTGTATTTAAAGAAAAAAAACTACTAGTGTTTTTTAAATGTTTATTTTATATTTTTAATATGTATATAAAGCCGGTAGTTTTTTAAGTTTGAAGATTTTAATTAAAGACAAGTGCACAATATATTAGAAAAGGTATAAAGTTCTTATTTAAGCTGATAACTTACTTTCTATAGTATATATTTTAAAGGCGATAAATGGTAATCACGAAACGACCAACTGGATTTGAATAGAGCCTCATAGCAATATGATGATTTACTGTCACTATAGGATAATTGTTATTTGCATTATTTATAAAGTTTTTTTTTAATAGCTACAATTCTGAACTAATTAGAATGTTAGTTGTCAATATTACTCTTACAATTTGTATTAAATTAGTATAGATTATAAGGACGATAACGATCCTATTTGGCGTCGTCCACAGAGATTCATGATTTTTTAATATTTCCGCTGCCTTTCCTCATACTATAATTAACGTCAACTATAAATCCTAAGCATTCCATTTCAATGTTTCCAGATTTATACCCCTAATATCTGTAATGTTTTGAAAAAATAGACAAATATAATAAGTCTTCTATTAGATATGCCTGAGCATTTATATAAGAAATGATAGATACCTTCGACAGCTTTCTAGCACCACTAATACATGGAATCCTCAATAATTACAAATCTTACCATATGAAACTAATAATTTTTTTTAACTAACCTGTTCTCATGTCTAAAAACTTTTTTCTATACTTAACCTTTGATTCATCTAATAAATATTTTGTCTGAGGGCAACTGTTGCATCTATTCCATCGCTCTATCCAATCACTTTTAAAGATATTTGCCGTATTCATTGGAAGACTAGAGATAAAAAAGAGAAAATATCTAAAATTAACCATTTGAGGGGGAAAGCATCCCTTTCCTAGACAACTCATCAGTTCTCTTTACTTACATTATTTTTATAGCCAGGGGCAAAGCAAAGTTCAATATAATTTTTCTAACGAAGAGCCTTAAGTTATTTTGTGAAACCCGCTGACTATCTTACACCTACTATTACTCGTAATTAAAAGCAAACAAACAAATATGCATTATATTTGTAAGATTTATATTTGTCTTGCTGCTCAGGCTAATGCATGAATCTCTGTCACCATTTATTAAACAGTAGAATTTTTTTAGCTCTGCACAAAAAAATTCTATGTAGCTACGTCGAATATACGCTGCCAAAAATTCGTCGTTCTACCCAGTTTTGTTCTTAGCGTTAAGCTGCAGAAATTACTTCGCAGAGTATATGAATTGCAGAGTATAATAATTAATTAAATGTAAGCGTTGTGCATTGATATGATTTTGAATGAAAAATAATAACTTTAGTTTTGCCTATATGATTATGATATATGAAGTGAAAAGAAACTTCTAAACAAACTACAAAAGTCATACTTAATATCTTTAATTTCAATACAGCTGAATATGGGGTAACCCCCATATTTTGTTTGTTTCAGGTGTTTAAAATTTAAACTGTGTTTTTTAATTTTTAACCAAAAACGCCTCTTGAATTATATTAATTCGAAATTAATTAACCATGTAATTAAGAGGGCTGTTCTTAACTTATAATAATAATAGCATATTTAAATACTAGATTTAAATGTATACGGTGTTTAAATTTAAACTTAAAACAGAAAAAAAGATCTTACGGCACACCTCCTTTTTTATTTGCTGCCAAAATTATTACTATAAAGCAATATTAGTTATTTTTTGCAATTTTATTTTTTGCAAAATTTAAAGAAAGTATTATCATTTAAGCAAAACTAATCAAAAACGTTTGGAATTTTTTGGGATTGGTAATTAGCATACAAAAAATAATATTAATTTTTGTGGACTTGAAATTTACTAAACTAATCGATATCTTAAAGTTCATGGTAAAAAATGTTAAGAGTTTGGAAGCAGTTCAATTTATTTATCGAACTTACAATAAAGTATCTTGTAAGGCTTAGGTTACAAAAATGCTGCCTGCAAGCTAAAAATGAACGAAAATTGTGTTTTACTTGCTAGAGCACTAAAGTAAAGCTACTAGGCGGGAAATCTCGAACACATATGCATTAGAACATATGGAAGAGCTTCCTATATTTTTCTAGTTCTAAACAATTCCATTTGTGGAACAAGATTAACGTGAGTACCTGCCTACTCGGTCTAACCTCACGGTGGTCTTACCACCGAGTGAAACTTAGGCGTAGACTAGCGCCCCCATTGTGTAGTATAACAACACTTTACGATTGCCACCAATCGCTTTTTGTGTGTGATACAGTCACAATGAGTAGCAATTTATATAATATGGCAAGCCTTTCCAAGCAAGCCTAGATCCACATTATAACCTCTTGCTTAGGGGTTTGGAGACTATCCAAACTCCGTCTGTTGAGAGTGCAACAGCACACTTGATCGACTTTGCACCTTACCTACATAAATCGATCTTAAACCACAACCACCACGTGTACCCCCGAAGGGGACCTCACCAATAACCGGTCACAGAGAGGATAGGCTCTCTGTGGGGCCACCGATTCCCGTGGTACCAGTCCTTTGGGCACTGGTCGGGCCTAGAAGAGGACCCGTATGTTTTAACACACAGACCTTTTCTTCCAGATTTAGGCTCTAGAAACCCTAGCATCTGGTGCCCCTATTTTCCCCGAGTGAACCGCGTCAAAGCATTTGCCATTCCTGCAATGACAATTGGAACCCCCGGGGGGAACAATTCCATTTGTAATTACATTTTACGTTTTTTTGTTCTATATTCCATGCTTAGAAGCAATGCTATACTACTTCCAGTAAGCAGTAAATAATTTGTTCCGCCTTACTTTATAGTTTCCGTAAAGGAATACATTCTTTTTTTTTTTGTTCCACTTCGCGGTGAATGTAGGTAAACGGAGTGATTTGTGAATACATGACAACCTTTATTTTTAGTATGGTCTTACTTTCAAATATCAAGCGCTGCAGAAATACCTATAATCCATTGCAGAAAATTTAATAAATTCTACTTTTAATAAAATAAGACAGGACTGTGAGAATCCGACAGGAGTGAATAAGGAATCCATGCAAAACGTGAAGAGGTAGTCTCTGACAGAACTCCAGTATTTATTGTCCGTAAGGGATAGAGAAGCATACCTCGCAAACAGGTATACTATTTAATCCATAAAGGTACTTCTAAGGCTCTTCAGCATGCAGTCTAGAAAGATACTTGGATGTATGTGAGGTAACTTAAGTTGACTAACTGAGTTAGAGACAGTTCGTTAAAACTTCAAATATTATCGGGCTGAGGTGAACATCGAAGAAAACGAAGATACTTGCAGACTGCGACTAAAAGAGGTTGTGACGGCAGTGTAAAGTGCAGGGGATTGTTTATCACAGGCTACCATAAGGCTAAAAACCACAGGAGATATTGGAATTCAAAACAATAACACTTTGCAATCAAAGGAAGTGCTTGTGAGAGCAAACTATTATTTTTCTCGAACAGGCATGGCCATGGACCACTATAGAAATTTAGCATAAACGACACAAAGGCAGGTCTTTCTCATGCGAATGAGATATAAATTGGTCCCCAAAATTATACAATTTGGTCCTTTCACATTTATATTCCAGTGCGTTGCAATTGACCATTGTCCTCAAAATCGCTTCAATCCACGGAATTAAATTCTAGTAATATTAACTTACATTGGATTTAAGATTATTAAAAAAATTTGTTTAGTACCTTAAAAACAGTCCGTTTTGTTCTATTTACGCTTGGCCTTCTTGAAAACACGTTTTAATGCTTTGGCTTTTATTTTATGGTTGTTTGTTAAATCGCATTTTTAATCCTATTGTATTTGACAATTATTATTATTAGAATATTATTAATAATATTATTATTAGAATATAATGCATCTTCTAGATCACTATAATTTTTCTAAATGTTTCACTTACACATCTTTGTAAGGCATTTCTTGTTATCCGAATAACCTCAAAAACACGAAAATCACTTACTTTTTTCAAATAGTTTTATTGTATTTTTATTTATAGCTTCAACCATTCATGCCGGATAAAGCTATCAATTTTAGAATATATTTGTTACTCCTCCAAAACGATCTGTGTTATAATTCAATTTTTACAGTTTATATCTTGAAGTAAAGCATAAAATGTCATGTAGCTTTTCGTTCTCTATCTTTATCTAAGATTCATTGTAACTTGTAGTTTATGTCTCACAATAAATTTCAATGATGTCGTTGCAAAAAAAAAAAAAAAATTAGGCTAACTGGCATAAAACTATTTACACACAAACTACCCTTATCTAATAGGTATCTACTGGTTAAGTTTTATTGTAGTCCAGTTAGTATTTAAGGCCATTACTTTAATGAACTCCAAAACAAGCACTACTACATTTACGATTAGTTTGGTTTTTTCCCCACCTTCATTCTCTCTCTCCATTGCTCTCACTCACTCTGCAGGAGGCCAATGTTGAAGTGTAGTGTCTTCAACTTTTTCTGAACACCATCCATGGTTCCGACAAAGCATCTTTGCCGGTTGTTTTTTATAATTTTTGACATGCATTAATAAAGCCGCCAACATTCCAAACATCTCACATATAAAATATAAAAAAATGACTATCAATGCACAAATACATGCACACATCCACTCCTGCATGCATGCACAGTCAGTAACACTTACAGTTTTTGTATTAAGTTTTTTTCCAACTGCCATTAAGACAGAATGAGGTCAATAAATGTGTGAGAGAGTTTAACAGACATTAAAACAACTACAACATTTCTAAATATTTAGTTGTTACAAATGAACAAACTTAAATAAATAAATAAATAAATAAATAAATAAATATATTAAAAAATAATTCAAGTAGATTAAAATAAAAACAAAAAAATGTACATAACTTTTGCTTAAAATCAACTGCAGTGCATTCATACATATCATTTCATTCATTCATCTTTGCGTATTAATCTCTATACGAAAAGTAAAAATTAAAGTAGCGTTTAGTATTTCTTGTACAGATGATCAGTTAGTGATTATTCTGCTGGTTATAAATTTTTAAGAAAAAATATAAGCCGCCAGTTTTGTTAAGCTGTTTATTAAAAGCTGTCATAACTATTAATGGATTTGAAAATAAAGATTACAAATATCTTGTCGTATTAGCAGATCAAATAAACACACACTCTATACACAAACGTATATAATAACGAAAATAATAAAATGGATGTTTGTATTAGGAAATCTTGAGAATCTTGAAATTATGATTTAGACAGGTGTGTATTTGTGTTAGAAAAATGTTATCAAAATTTAGATATACTACTATTTAAGTTGGCTTTATGGCAAGTTTAGATGATGGATTAAATGAATGAGAAAAAATTGTATTTATTAAAAATTTTAGAGCAACTTCATCTTTGAAACAGAAATGATTTTTTTCTTTTTTGGAAAAAAAAACACTAGCAGTAGTTATATAACTAAAAAGGAAAAGAGGAAAATTCCATTACAAAAAAAAATGTTTTTTATAGTAAAGAGGATCGGCAATACTAATTAGGAATTAAATAATATTTACACTGAGGATCACCTTGAAGGTGGAAAGGCTCGAATGATGCTCAAAGAGCTCATGGGCAGGGAGGCCAGTAAAGTGCTCAGATATAATTAAAGTACCTTAAGCTAGATAACTGCGTTGATGACAGGTCATGAAAACTTTAAGTATCATCTAGCCAAGATTAAAATCGAAGAAGATTCTACTTGCAGACTTTGCCTAGAAGAAGCTGAAACGGCAGCGCACTTTTACTTTGAATGTCCAGCACTAGCTATCATATCTCAGGACCTCCGGTAGAAGCTTATTAAATGTAGATGCCACGGATATAATAGCAAATTACTATAGACTGCGTGATGAGAATGAAGGCCGACAGTTAACAGTCTTCAGAATGAAATCACTCAAGTCAAAATCAAAGATTGGTTGTAGCACGTGACTCACCGAAATTATATTGCCGTAAATTACATTTCGGTTGCCTGTAATCATAGTGGTCTGAAGGGGGTCGAAAAGGGACCCATTATGGAAGTGTTCTGCTTCGATGTTCCCCCTACATTAATATATATATATATTAAGTCACTAGCTGTGGTCGGCTAAAAGGCTGAATTTTCATTTTGAAGGCCTTGAATAATTAATCTGAAAGTGTCTAGGTTTTTGTAATGCAATTGAAAAATGTCAACCAAGTTGTAGGACTTCTTAACGATAAAAAAAAAGTTATTGACGTGGTAAATGGCGTGATCAGTGAAGCTTTGGTACGAATATCCTTTACCCCCTACTGATACTATATAGAACCCTTTAAAATATTTTATTGGTCGAAAAAAATGCCTCTAAGAACTCTGATAGATTAACAGCTCTTTTTATACCCTTCACCACAGGTGGAAAGGGTATATATAAGTTTGTCATTCCGTGTGTAATTTCTACAATATTCATTTCCGACCCCATAAAGTATATATATTCTGGATCCTTATACATAGAGAAGTTGATTAAGCGATGTCCGTCTGTCCGTCTGTCCGTCTATCCGTCTGTCCGTCTGTCCGTGTTAGTGTGGTAATGTCATTTGCCAAGGCACCAGAAGAGATACAAAAGATTTAAGCACACCAATCTGTCAGGCATAGCTTCGAAAATTTTGGTATTGCAATTCAGCAACATCGGATCATTCCTTTGGAGGCTACGGGCCAAAAACCACGCCCACCTATATTTTTTTCACGTTTTTTCAGGTTTTTTTTAAAGTTTTTTTCAGCTTTAATGATTCTGTTTTGCCTTTTTTTCTCAAATAAATATTAGACTGCGACAGGTAGATCGCAAGGAGTGCATACAGATCTCGGGGGATCAATAACCCCCTGCGAGGGGCGATTTTTGTTTGTTTTTAGATTGGTAGGGTTTTTCTGCTTTTATTTGTATTAGTGACCTTAATAGAAAATAATACACATAGAGGTAGCCAATGGACCCACAGGGTACCCACTGATAAATAGGAGCAGTTAAAAGGACCCCCCATGTGTCAATATGAGAAAATTTTTTTTTTTTGTAAGGATTTTTTTTGCTTTAGTCTGACCATTCTAACTCAATATAGACTACAGAAAGGTCCTAAATTTAAAAAAAAAAAAAATTTCAATAAAATTTAAAAAAAAAATTTTTTTATAAATTTACAAAAAAAAAAATTTACAAAAAAATTTTTACAAAAAAATTTACAAAACATTTTCAAAAATATATTTTACAGAAAAATATTCAAAAAAAAATTTTTTTTAAAAATTTACCAAAAAATTTTCGAATAAAATTTTACAAAAAATTTTTAAAAAATTATTTTTACAAAAAATTTTTACACACAATTTTCGAAATATTAAAACAAAAATTTCAATATTTCTTTGAAAATGAAAATCATGACTGTAACATAACATATATGTAATTAATATTAAGATTATACATATGTATGTATGTGTGTATATAGAGTAACATATTTTTATACCCTTCACCACAGGTGGAAAGGGTATATAGGTAAACGATTCTTTTGAAGCCAGCAAAGCTACATGGCTACACGACCACCGTTGTGGCTGTCGTCAACTTAGGCTAATTTCTATTTTATTCAACAAAAGAAAATGTCACAAAATTGTAAATTACAAATACATATGCAAACAAAAAGTTTTGGTGAAAATATTTATAAGTTTTTGAAAAAGTTTTTTAATTTTATAAAAGTAAAATAAGTATTTTTACAACAATGTCAGAGTTTACGATGTAGCTGTCGGCTTCAATATCATTAAGTAGCTGACAACACGGCTACAATTGTAGCAAACGGAATTTGTTTTCATTTGTCTTCTATTTCTTTACAATATGGATAATGCTGTACATGTCTGTATAAATAAAATCACCGTGATGAAGGGTATATAAGATTCGGCACGGCCGAATATAGCACTTTTACTTGTTTAAAATAATGTTGATAAAAATTTCAACAAAATTTATCCTGCATATACTCTGTATGGAAAAAAAGACAAAAAAATAATAATGTACAAAACGGCTTGGAGGGTTACTACAGCCCTACAAAATTACCTCTAAAAAAGATATCTAGCAGACTTACCACAGATCGAATTCTTCCTATGAAAGAACAAAGGCACATTCTTTGATATAATACACTTATGCACTTGAGCAAAAAACGATACTGAAAACATTCCAAAAATTTGTATACTTTAGAAAAATGCTTTAGAATTTTTCACGCCAATAGGAAGGTGTAGAGTTAAACCCAAAAATTATTTCCTTTATTTTCTGGTGATAGTTTTACAATTTATATTATTTTACAAAGAATGGTTTGTAAAGCGATCCTAAGGCTCCGAGCTATCAAAAAACGAATGCCTTTTACAACGCCGCGCTTAAAAAAATACTTTACAAAACTTTAAAGAATGTCATTAAAAGATAATTTATGTAATCAATTAAACGCCATCTATGTACGAAGTTTCAATTTATCCTGAACCTGCTATATACAGTGGGCCATTAACATAGCTGGCTTAAACATCCCGGCCGACTTGCAGTACTGCAACCAGAACCCCACGATATTCTCTGTAAAATAAATAATGGAAAACCGCCAAACACAAAGGCACGAAAATTCTATAATTAAAAAAAATTCAGTTTATTAATATAATTTAAGTAAGATGACAAAGATTAAATAAATTCATTCAATTTAATTCAGCATCAAATTCACACCACTACTCATTGAGAGCAAGATCCCGAAATGATATAACCGAAAATGGTAAATTGTGCTAGAGGCTTTCCAAATGAACCACCCATGACACCATTGCGGATAATACGCGAATATACCTCTCCACCCAAGGTAATTTGCACAGATGCAGCTACGTGAAACTGGGGATCAGCAAGCTGCAACCCAGGAAACTCATTGACAATCCTACTGTCGACCGAATTTTGGGGGGTGAGAATGCAATATCGGCGTCTTATTTCGGCATACGTCTCTACTGTCACACTCATTCCATGGTTGCCTCGAATGCTTAGTAAAATCTTCTTCTTGTTTCCAACGCGAACGGCCTTCCCATTTAGACGATCAGCAATCTTCTCTGATACAATTGAACATTCTGCACTTGGATCAATTAGGGCTCTCTCAAATATATACGTTTCTCCGCAGATAATCTTTAATATGGCAGTTGGCCGCAACATGATAGCTTCAGTAAGCTGATATACCGGTAAATTTGCGATATCGTGGAATCGATTTTGACATTTAAGCTTCTTGTGCGCATTTGTCTTTAGGTTCCTTGAATGACTTGGAACCAAGGCTTGGGACGTACTAGGTCCCTCACTTTCCCGACCATTGGACGGACGAGGTCCCCTGGCTGAGTTTTGGGACGAACTAGGTCCTCTTCTCTTTGGGCGGGTAGACGAACGAGGTCCCCGTTTGAAACGCTTTACTTCATCTTTCGTACTCGGGATAGACGAACGAGGTCTTGAACCCGGTTTGTGCAGAAGCGTATGGTGCATATCTCCACATCGTTTACATTTCCCCGTACTCTCACAAGTACGCCAGGTATGGTCGTGACTAAGACATCCCGCACAATATTTATAAATAGAGACCAATTGCATTCGCTCTTTGTACTCCACTTGTAAAAACTTTTTACAAAATCGCAAGGGGTGATCCTGCAAGCACACTCTGCATACCATTTTGTTACTGCCGTGACGACCTTTGGCATATTTCTTTGCGGAGACCATGATGCTACAAATTTAGTGGTAAACGAGAAAAAGTTTTAAAACAAAATACTAATTAGTTGGAAGAACTACAAGCTTCACAACTGGTCTCACAACTAAGCCCTGCTCTGTTTTTACTTCCACAACTCTAACGTGACCATCTTTTCCCGGATTTAATTTAGTTACTCGACCTAACCGCCATTCATTAACCGGTAGAATATCCTCTCGAATGATAACCATGTCCCCTATTTCAATATCCTTTTTCACAAATTTCCATTTATTTCGCTTTTGCAGATCTTTTAAATACTCTACCTTCCATCTCGAACATAGACGCTGATTCAAGGCTTTTACTCTTTGCCACCGGTTTGTAATAGAAGTTGGAAGTTCCGATATTCCCACCTCAGGAGCAGCCAGCAAGGGACCACCGATTAAAAAATGTCCCGGAGTTAGAACATCCAAACATTCATGACTCTCCGATAAAGGACACAAGGGCCTAGAATTTAAGCAAGCTTCAACTTTTGCTAACAAAGTGGAAAACTCTTCGAATGTATATTTTAGACCACCTGCTATTCTTCTAAAATGGTGTTTAAAACTCTTAACACCAGCTTCCCACAGACCTCCCATGTGAGGTGCACTCGCAGGATTAAAATGCCAATTTAAACCCTGTGGCCCATAATCTGACTGAATTTTATACCCTGAGCTTGACAGGAAATTATTAAATTCTGTTCTTAGAACCTTAGAGGCACCTACAAAATTAGTTCCGTTATCCGAATACATATCTTTGGGAAGACCGCGTCTTGCGACAAATCTAGCAAATGCTGCCAGAAAGGCTGGTGTTGACAGATCACTGACCCCTTCCAAGTGGATAGCCTTCGTGGCGAAACACACAAACAAACAAACGTATCCCTTTGTAATAAGGCAAGCTCGACCTGTAAAATTCCGAATGTCGAATGGACCGGTGAAATCTACCCCAGTGGCGGTAAATGGACGCGAAAGAACGGTTCTTGCTGTTGGAAGAGCAGCCATTATTTGACTTTGAGTTGCCTTTTTGTATATTGTGCATACCTTACAACGTCCTATAACAGTTTTTATTAAATTCTTTGCATTTCGAATATAAAATTCTGTCCTTAATATTCTTAACATTAACTGATTACCTCCGTGTAACGTAATGTTGTGGATAAATGTTACGAGGAGATAAGAAAACCTACACTTAGAAGGTAACAATATTGGAAACCTTTCGCTGTAGGTCAAATTCGGTGCATTGCCAAGACGACCCCCAACACGAATTAAAGCTTTCTCATCTAAGAAAGGGTTCAAATTTAACAACTCTCCCTCTGTAACTTTCTCCTTCTCGAACAACTTGTGGTACTCGGCTGGATACCAAGCTTTTTGAGCGACTATTATCAGTTTTACTTTCACTGATTCTATCTCTGGTTGAGTAACTTCAACACCATGATACTCAAATTGTTCAATTTTCAACATAACATTAAGAGCACGCAACACTAAAGACATAACCCGTAAAGCCCTGGGATATGAGGAAAAATTATCCAGCAAGTCATAAAATTGCCTAAAATATGCATAAAAAACCATGTGATTTCTTGATTCTTCTCTTGTACCGAAGTCCTGATGAGGAGCAGTACTCCAATGACTTGTGGAAGACTGTAGCCATGATGGACCATACCACCACAGACTGCTTTTCGCCAAATCTTGTGGCCGCATGCCACGACTTATTAAATCGGCCGAATTATTAGCAGAATTTACATGCCTCCAGCACTCCTTATCAAGTTTTCCAACGATTTTCGACACTCGATTGGCGACAAAGGTGGTCCAAGAGCTTGGAGGTTTCTGAAGCCAAGCTAAAACTATCATAGAATCGCTCCAAGCATAAATTTTCGTCCTGCTCTCTTCGAGATTCAAATCTTTTCTAATGATATCGAGCAAGTTGGATAGAACAACAGCTCCGCACAGTTCAAGTCTCGGTAGGGAAACCGTTTTTAGTGGAGTCACTTTGGATTTAGCCAACAAAAGGTGAGTTTGGACCGAACCATCTTCTTCCTCAAGCCGAACGTAGATACAAGCGCCATATGCCTTTTCCGACGCGTCTGAAAATCCATGAAGCTCTAACTTGCAGGTTGGTTTAAACCCAACCCAACGATAAATTTCTATCTGGTCAATAAATTGGTAGTCACTTAAAAATTGTCTCCATATAAGTGCACTACTTTCAGATAAAAAGTCATCCCAAGCAGTTTTTTCACTCCATATCCTCTGCATCAAAATCTTTGCATTAATAACAATCGGCCCTAACCAACCAGCTGGGTCAAAAAGTTTAGCTATTATAGAGAGAACTTCCCTTTTTGTAAAATTTTCTTTATAATCTATCGCAGAAGATCTAAAATAAAATTTATCTAACTTAGCATTCCATCTCACTCCTAGAGTCTTGCTTGAACTAAAATCTTCAATTTCTAAAAAACCCTCATTCAATAAATGGTCAGATGGCAACCCTTGTAAAACTCGCCCATCATTTGATGTCCATTTTCTCATCGAAAAACCAGCCGATGATAAGCATTGTATTAATTGGTCCCTAGCCTTGATCGCTAGAGGTATTTCATGAGCTCCTGCCAAAGCGTCATCTACGTACATCATTTTGCGCAAAATCTTCGATGCTAAAGGCCATCTAGCTTCATTATCATCAGCTAATTGATGTAAAGTTCTGATAGCAAGAAAAGGAGCACAGTTCACACCAAAAGTGACAGTTTTTAACTCAAACTCTTTTACTTCTTCATCAGGATGCCTACGAAAAACTATTCTCTGATAAGCGGTTTGGTCAAGGCTTAATAGTATCTGTCGATACATTTTCTCAATGTCTCCAGTAAAGACATATCTATAAAAACGCCACCTTATAATTAAAAGCGTCAAATCGTTTTGTAAAGCAGGACCAGGAAACAGTACATCATTCAAACTAAGCCCTGAAGAAGTCCGACTCGAAGCATTAAAAACCACTCTAACCTTAGTAGAAGAACTTTCGGGTTTAAAGACCGCATGATGCGGTAAGTAGTATGACTCCATTTTCTTCAAATCGTTACTATCAACCAAAGCCATGTGGCCCAGCGTCTCGTATTCCGATAAAACATTGTCATATATCTCCTTAACTGGCGGATTTTTCATTAAAGACGACTCGTTTCTTAAAAACTGCCTGTAAGCTTTTTCATAAGAAATCCCTAAACTTTTATCAGGCCTAAATTGCGGTTTAAATGGCATCGATACGACATAACGCCCGGAGCTATTCCTTTTTACTGTTCTCTTGAATAGCTCCTCACAATATTCATCTTCAGGAGTCACCATCGTCGTTTGTGGTGGCTCTTCCAATTTCCAAAAAGCTTCAAGCTGTTTGTCCAACCCAACCTCTGTAAAGAATGAAACGCAAGTTGTAGATACTTTCAAATCAGGGTTCGAAAGAGGCCCTGTGATGATCCAACCAAAAATGCTTTCTTGAGCCATCAAATTACCTAAAATATTGCGCTTGACACCGTCCAACATTATTTTAGGGTAAATGTCACCACCAATCAATAAATCTACATGATCACTTTTCGTAAAATTTGGATCGGCCAACTGAATTTTTAATAGCGCAGAAGAGTTCAAAATACTAACTGATTCACCAGGCAGCCGACCGGTAAGTTTTGGTAAAACCAAACCAGTCACCTCAATTCTATGTCGACTATTTAATGGCGAGCTTAAAACGAACAAACACTCTTTTCTAACTGAACCCGCCATAGCGTCATTTAATCCAGTTACTTTCGCATTTATTCCTTTGACTGGCAAATTAAGACGTCTCTGAAATTTTTCCGAAATGAAAGTTGCTTGCGACCCCGAATCAATTAGAGCCCGAGCCTTAAACACCTCCCCCCGATGGACAATATCTACCATCGCAGTACCCAAAAGTATTTGCCTAGATGCAGTAGCAAAACAATTTTGAATATAATTTCCATTTACAGCTTGTTGGCTGGTACTTGGGCCAACAGCACCACTATCTGCATGAGAAGTTCTAGACACTTCTCTATGCAATAAAGTATTGTGCTTTAATTTGCATTTCAGACAACTAAAAGAGCTCTGACATTCACTGAGCCTGTGACCATCACGCAGGCAGTTTATACAAAGATTTTTCCTTTTCACTAATAAAAACCTTTCAATAGGGTCCATACCCAAAAATTTGGGACAGCTATTCAAAGCATGATCCTTAAAGCAGGATACACAAGATCTTTTCGATAATTTCGTTTGATAGGATCTAACTTTCCTTTTAAACCCAGAATTTACGTCAGAATCAGGCCCTTTAGCAGAATTTGGTGGTTCGAAGCTTCTAATGTCCGAAACTGTTTCCAGTGATTGAAATCTTGAAGTCAAAAACCCATCTAGTTCCTCCCATTGAGGATTTTCGGTTTTATTCCTAACCGTCTGCTCCCATAGTGATAAGGTAAGGATTGGAAGTCTTGTAGAGCAGAGATAAACAAAAATAGGATCCCAGTTAGAAATATCTATATCATGCAACCTAAGTGCAGATATCGAATTATTGATATCTCTCTGTAACCTTTTTATATCGCTAGCCGATTCCGATCGAACAGGTACCAGATTAAATAACATCTTTAGTTGTGTGTTAACTAAAATTCTTTTATTTTCTTACCTATCCTTTAAATTTGCCCATGCAACCTGAAACCCATGATCCGTAAGAGGGGATTTCTTTACTATTTCTAAAGCCTCACCCTGTGTAAATTGTCTTAAGTAAAAAAGTCTTTCCACTGAAGATATGTCTGCACCATTTATATAAACTGCTGTAAACATATCACGAAAAGACGGCCAAGATTGGTAATCGCCATGAAAAATCTCCATAATACAAGGTGGCAACTTCATATGACTATTTCGTATTCGACAGTCAATTGTGGGTAATCCGTCTGGATTTCTGACAGATTGCGTGGAAGACATTTCCGGCTTATCTAAAAATGATTTTGAAAGCTCCCCCATGAGTGCCCCAACCGTAACGTATCCATTACGACAATGACTATAAAGTAGTGTCGCGGCCTCGCAGTCTTCTTCCGAATCTTCTTCTTCATCGTCGGTGACAAACTGTTCATAAGAGACCTTAACCTTCTCCCACAAAGATTTTAATTCTTCCTTTTGGATTTCAAGTGAAAAAATTGAAATACCTTCTTGAGGTAGGTTACCATATTCCTTCTCAAAATCTAAAAATATTTTGGCAGTCTTTTCAAACTTGACCAATTTTCGAGACTTAACCATTTTGATTTAAAACTATATTAGCTCAAACACTTAATTGCACCCAAATTTGTCTCTACTGACACAAGCACAATTTACTGTTTTCAAGAACGAATTCCTTTAAATCCCTTATTATCAGATAAATTGAGAAAAAAAAAAAACTATTTCACAAAAGACAATAAATAAATTCAATTTATCTTATTTAACCCGATTTCAATTTTCTTCAAGGTTTACATTTTGTTCATTGGTAATCAAATGGCAAACTATATTGCGTAAATTAGTTTAATTTATAACCAAACAACAAATTCAAATTATGAAAACAAATTTTAAAACCGATATTGCGTAAATTCGTTTAATTCACAAAAACAAATTAAAATTGTAAAAAACAAAATTCAAATTATATTTTGTGACGTACCTATTTTTCTGCTCAATGCTGCACAGGAAAAAAGACAAATTAACAATTTATTTTATATTTGTTTGTTTTGATTACGTTGTCTTTGCAACAACGAAACTTTCAAATAAAAACACTAAATAAACAGAAGCTGTTAAAAGATTTCATGGAATTTTTTTTTTTAATTAATTTTTTACTTTAATAACTATAATTTGCATTCCATGCGTTTTTATTGTTAGTTCTTTTCCTAGTTTGCACTTTCTTCCACGAACACTTTGCTATTTGTAATTGTTTTTGATTAAACATTAAAATATTCCTCATTTACTTTGCAGGACTTTTCTTTTCATTTAATTAATTTGTTAATTATTTTTACCACTCAAAACAATTATTTTAATGAAATATTATAACAAAAGAAATTTTCCGCCGATTCCTTTTAACTTTTTTAAATTCCAGTTTGTGTTCTATTAAATGACAGATGGTCGTAACTACACCATAAAACAGAGTTGTTGCACTGAAGACAAAACAGGGTGACTTAGTTATTTAATATATATTCTATAGATTATGATAATACCTTTTTAATTTTAGTTCATCCAATAAATAAACCAAGTTTTTGTTGGAATTTTCTTTTATATTTAAAACCAAAATTTTAGGAGCACTTTACCTTAAATTTCTTTGTTAATTACCAAAAGCTTATGTTCCACCAACAAGATATCCGGTTCGATTGGACCAATTTTCACGCCAATAGGAAGGTGTAGAGTTAAACCCAAAAATTATTTCCTTTATTTTCTGGTGATAGTTTTACAATTTATATTATTTTACAAAGAATGGTTTGTAAAGCGATCCTAAGGCTCCGAGCTATCAAAAAACGAATGCCTTTTACAACGCCGCGCTTAAAAAAATACTTTACAAAACTTTAAAGAATGTCATTAAAAGATAATTTATGTAATCAATTAAACGCCATCTATGTACGAAGTTTCAATTTATCCTGAACCTGCTATATACAGTGGGCCATTAACATAGCTGGCTTAAACAAGAATAATGTTCTTAATTCACCACTTGTCGACGTTGGACCAGAAATTACCATAAAATTTAATTAACAAATATATTGAAATGACAATCGCTAAAAGTATACGATAATGACAAAACAATCTCTAACAGCTGCCCTGTGTAATAGGCAAATAATAATATTTTGAACCTTATTTTTGGCGAAAAAGGATTTGGACTCAGCAGAAATAGTAATACAATAATACAAGGATTGATTAGTTAATATAGCTAAAAGAAAATATTTTTCTCAAAATTTATTATCAAAAAGAGTGTAATGATAAAAAATACAAGTTGAAGCAAAACTTACAAAAACCTTCTTTAAAGTCGCAGCTTATTTAAGTATCAAAATGTTTTTAACTAAAGAAGGAGATATTCTAAGTTCGCAGTAGCTCACTAAACTCATAATTTCTAATAGTTAGTATCATAAAAACCATATTATTAATTGTGTATTTTAGACTATTATTAAATGAAGGACTAGAGGGAAGATATCGAACAAGACCATGATTTTTTATTCACACCTTTTCGACTGTTTTGGTTCTCAAAGATTTAGTTAGCCGATGGGTATATTGCAACTGCCTTACATTCGTCGAGTATCGGTTAGTGCCAACACTAGCCTCCTTTCTTCCTCGTCATGAAGAGATTTCTTTTAAGATTTCTATAATTTTACTCAGGCTCAGATGTTCTTTTCTACGATTCTATTTATGATTTATGCTGGCCAGTGCGGGACATTTAGTAAATAGGTGCGCTACTGTATTATGCTCTTCCAAACACAGTCCATCTAGTTTAAGGTACTTTGATTATATAGGTATACAAGTCATTTTCTGGACTTTGTGCTTAGAGGCTACAACCTTCCTTCCAACACTAACTGACCTCTTGCGAGCCTTCCTTGTCCATAGCTGTCATATACTTACGGTCCTGTTTGATTTTATAAAAAATAAAAGCTTTTAATACTGGAGAAAATATGTCCATCGACACAGAGCCCCATATTCGAAGGTTAGTCGATAAAAAAAGGAAAAAATCTAGGTCGACAAAGTTTAGAGTATTAGATTAGGCATCTTTTAATTTCATGCACAACTCGAAAATTGATAACGATAACGCTTCTTTAAATATTCAGGAAAGTCCTCATAAGTGGTTACATGAACAGAATAGAAAGTTTAATAAGACTTATGTACCCTTTTGTAATAAATAGCCAAATAGTAATTTAGCACTTAAAATTTTACGAAGTGACAAATTTGACACAAATCATTGGAAAGCAATACAGATAAGCAAGGTTATTTACAGAAAATTTCATCTTGGTATTGATTCCAAATTTATTCCTTCCAAAACAAATGAGATTTATTTATAGGGTATTGCTTTACTATTAAGCTTAGAAGCTATAATATCATCTTTTTTTCCATGATGCTACTAATGATCATAGCTGCTTATGTTTTAATCCATTTAAACAAGTTCAGATTTGATTATGTGATTAAGTGAATTTGGAGCTAGTCCACTTTCTCAATTTAGAGTGTTGCACTGGTGTTGCTGGCTGACTTTATAGCACAGTAGTTGGCTCTAAATTCGAACCTCATACTCAAGGTAAGAATCTAACTGAATCTCATGTTTTGAATTATTGCTGTATCAATTTTAAAAATATCGGTTAAGCAAGAATCCAAATCATAATCTTTAAGGAGTGTTTTTTTTTTTTTTTTTTTTTTGTTAGCTGGGAGAATATTCGACTATGCAGCGATTTAAAAGCCAATATTAACGTTATATCAGGCGCATCAACAACGTTTAGTTTTATTTGTAGAAACATAACACCTATGAAGTAGACGGCGAGAGTTTAATCTTAAAAATTTTGTCTTGGAATTGATTCAAATTTTATTTCTTATAAGATGTTTCCAAAAGAAATGAGATTCAATTTAACTATTTTATTTAAGCTTTAGGTCTTTAAATAATTTTAATTTTTATTTTTTCGATATTTCGCTACTCCTTTGTGTAGCATCATCAGGAAAAATTAACAAATTAACGTTATGAAAAATTACAATTGCAATTTTTGAGTAGCGAAATATCGAAAAAATTAAAATTAAAATTATTTAAAGACCTAAAGCTTAAATAAAATAGTTAAATTAATATTAACAAAAAGGTCAAATAAACTATATAAAATGAAATGAGATTCAGTTATGGCGTCTTTCCATAACTGAATTTAACAATATATCATTAAAAAATCTTTTTTTTCCAAGATTCTACTAAAGATCACAACTGTCCCTGTTTTAACCCATTTAAACAAGTTCAGTTTTGACGAGGTAATTACGTTCACTTCCTCAATTTAGAGTTTTGCACTGGATGTTATCTGACTTCATAGCTCAGCGATTAGCTCTAAGTTCGACGCTCATACTCAAGGTAAGAAAATAGAAATACAAACTCATCCATCTAACTGAATCTCATGTTTTAAAAATATCGGTTAAGCAAGAATCCATATCATTATCTTTAGGCAGTTACTTTTTTGTAAGTTCGGATATTCTCTTATCTGAACATGCAGCGGTTTAAAAGCCAATATTAACGTTCTATCAGGCGCTCCAACAATGTTAAGTTTTATTTGTAGAGACTTTTTAGACACTTATGAAGCAGACCGCGAGAGTTTAATCTTGATACCCAAAAAATTTTATTCTGTACAAAGCAGCATGATTTGTTAACCAAAACCACTCAAAAGTGTGTAGAACAGCGCCCAAAGTGGGGAACTAGAAAATAACTCCAGAGAATAATCGATTCGATGTTTAATTATTTTCATCGATTATTAATTAAGAATCTAGTTATTCATGCTAGACAACCTAGGATATATTTTACAATAATACTAATAATAATAAAATAAAAAAAAAATTTAAAATGTTTCATCCTTATAAAATGGAATGAACAAGATGGCGCTTAGAAGAATGTGTTTTCAGTTTTTATCTATTATGTACATATTATTTTTAAGGGGCGTGGCAAATATTAGTCCCTTAATCAAGTGATCACATTAGTACATTTCATCAGAACTAGAGAACGTTTACTCCGATTCGGAAATTAGTGGCAGAACAAATATTTTTATTCTAATTTAAAACTTGTTTTCTTTTTTTTAATTTATAAAAAAATGTCAAATAAAAATTTTTAGAATTTTGAGAATATCTTTAATTTTTATAGTTTTAAAAAATAATTGCATAATTTCTACTAACACTAACCAAAAAAAAAAAAAAAAGTGACAACACTAACCTATCGCTATTTCTGCTTAGCACTAAACATATTTGACCTTCAATAACCTTCAGCATTATAGCGTATAAATCATATTCCAACAGACTTGGATGTTGTTTTTATTTCATAATACGCGTTTATAAATTTGAAACTTTATTTAGTCATTAATTTCAAACTCAAGCTGGCTGGCTGGCTGGCTGGCTGGCTGGTGCCTTGAATTGATTATAAGAATATTTAAGGCAGAGTTATTTATAGATTTTTTTAATATATTTCTGTTTTCATTTTATTTCAGATCAAACAATAAAACGGTTACAACTCGTTCATTAATAATGCTGCCGTTAAAGAAACTGAAATTATTTTATAAACTTATGCACTAGAAACAACTTTTGGAAATTAAAATACTTAAAGACAAGTAAGTTCATGTGCTTGCAAGATTTTTCTAATTGTCAAAACTTAAGACATTTTGCTGTACGCTTTACATCAGCAAATTTACGTATGGATTTTATTGGGTTAAACCCTTGTCGTTTTTATGCTAATGTATGTAAAACTTAATGACGCCATAAAAATGTTATTCCCATTTCTGATTTTGCATTTCTAGCGGCTGTTTTTTATTTGATTTATTTTTATTTCTATAAATCCATATTATTCTTTTTTTGTTTTTTTTTTGGTGGAATAACAATAATGACTAAGGTTTTTCGGTTTTATTTTAATGGCTATAATTTGTTATCTATCCTCTGTATCTTGTGACGTTGACGTTCGATCATAATAGAACTTGTTATGATCGTTAGTTAGTTTGCCGCAAATATTTGCTTTTAGTGGTTTCGTTTTTATTTTTTTTTTAATGCTAATAGTTGTTTTTTTTTAATTAATCGTTGTTAAATTGACCACACTTGTGTGAATTTTATAAATGAATCTTCTCAGATATTCTCCGCAAACACAAAATGTTAACTTAATTGCACTTTTAATACTTTATAATTAATCAAATATTTTCAAGATGCTTTTTTGGTATTTGGAGATGAAAGCAACCATAAAACTATGAAAACTATGGGAGTTTTTTATTTAGAGTAATGATACAGCATGTTTGTTAAATGCATAAGCTATTAAATAAAAAAAAAGTTAAACAAGTTAAGCACAAAAAATTAGCTGGGTTAAATATCAGTCACTTACGGGTCGGCAATAATGTTAAACTATAATTCGGTTTCATTACGAAAATTTCTAGATATTTTAAAAAAGATAGAATTAATTAATAGAATTAAAAAAATAGAGTTTAAGAATGGTTTGAAAATCTATACATATAATAAAACAGTAACTTATTTACTATCTGTCTTACTGTCTGTGTTAACATCATGTAAAAACTACTGGATGGATTTTAAAAAAATTATGAGAGCAGGTACTTTAGTATCTAGACTCCAATATAGGATACATCTTTTCCGCAAAACTTTCTTACTTCCAAGAGAAAGTGGAAAAAAGCAGTAAAAGTACGCCGATTTTTTTTTACCGATTTAAAGGTACGGCATACTTTAAGGCATCTTTTATTTCTGAAGGCAGGATATTTTAAACAGTGTTACGCAACAGATGGTGCTTTTTAAATCAGGACAAAATATAAATTGAAAGCGGGATATTTTAAACACGGTTGCGCAAAAGACGTCGTCGTGTTGAAATAATGACACAATATAAATTACTTACTTCCAAATAGCCAACCAAATAAAATTTATATTTGATTTCTATCTTTACTTTGTTATTTAAATATTTAAACATTGCTCAAGGAACTCATTTTGACTGCTTTTAAATTTGAATTATAAAAACAACTATGACAGAATTTCTTAGAATTTTCTGACTTTCTATACAGCATATAAGTGTGTTTATTAATAATTCATATTCAATATATTTACACAGAAAAAATTATTACCAAAATATTTCCAAACAAATGGTTTTTTTAATGTTTATTGAAATTCAAAAACTTTTTTGTTTGAATCTAATAATACTTTTGTTTGATTTTTAATTTGCAGCTAAGAGTGCTGCCGTAATAAAAATAATTGATCAAACTAAATTTATTAATAAGGAAATGTTGTTCTTCTGTAAAAATTAAATGAAAAAAAATTTAAAATTTTGAATAGCCTCTAATTATATTTTAAAAGGGGAACAACGTCCTTTTATACAACCTTATGAAATTAAAAATCAAAAAAGTATATACATTTTTTTTTTTTTTAATAAAATTTAAGTTTGGTATTTACATATAGACAGAAAAACAGCCAAATAAACAAACTTGTTAAGATTTAAACTAAAAATCATTTTGAAGTTTTTGAATAAGTGTTTTTGTTAAATCTTTTATTGTTTGTGTTGGACTTCTTAAAGAGTTATCATTATTTTTATAAATAATTTTCTCTATTCTTAAAATGTGGGTAAAACTTTCCTTGCTTATATTTTTAAATAATAAATTTGTTTTTTTATAAAATAGTATAAGTTATTAGCATTATATTAATAAAAATAATAGTTGAATAGCCCAAACATTTAATTTCAATGATTGCTATTATAGCATACACAGCAATACAAATACTATATAATTTTTAAGTGAATATCTGTAAATTAAAAGATAAGTCATCCATGAGAAAACTATTTAATTTTAAGTTTTATTTATTATTGCGGATATAGCAATATGAAGGCTGTGTAAATATCAAGTGTCTGGCTATAACGATTCAAAAGATAAGGCCATATATTTACATAAAATAACATCAACTATCGGAACACTGTTTAAGTTCTAATTTGAAATACTTATACTTACGGTCATAACGGACTATCTGAAATTATACCTAATTTTAAGTTACATTAACTATAAGGACACTAATCTGTAAGGTAATTTTGTTATTAGTCTGTTAAAATATAAAATTGGTGCCCGTTAGGGTTCAAAAGACACTAAAAATCATAAATGATTTTCCCGATGCACAGCCTTTGTTTTTTTAAAATTATGAACTTTTTTGAATGGAACTAATCTATAAGCATTGCCTTTCAAATAAAAATAAATAAAAATCGGTTCAGAATTAAATGATTTCTAGGAGTTAACTCAGACGATTTGATAACCTTCACCTTATATGAAGTAGGTTAATTACACGACAATTTTGCATATATTATCCAAGAAATTTTATTTTGGCCATTTAATAATAATTACTCATTCGCATAAAAACGGCAACACTTTATGTCATGCATTGAAAAAATAACAAAAAATTTTATCTTGATTTTTTTAAGACTTCAAAAATTAAATTTATCTAAAAAAATTTAAAGCCCAAATATTGAAACCCTTAAAAGCTATTAGCTTCAGAGGAAAAAATGTACAAATTTTTATTGAAGATATTGCTACAATTCATACATATGTACATACATACATATGTATAATTTTAATTTTTGATATGAATAAAAATTCACAGTTTTTCAGGTGGCTGCAATGGCCAACTTTATGTAAATATATATGACCAGCATATGCTTTTGACCAGCAAACAATTCCCATACCAATATTTTAGATGAATCAAATACAAGGTTTTGCCCCAATTGCGCTCAAGAGGAAACGCTTTGTGCCTAAAATATATATGTAAGTAACTACTCGTTAAATTTGACCAAAGTAAAAAAAGAAGATTTGTTCATTATTTTCACTGTTGCTCAAGATGTCAAATTCCATATATAGATAAAATTTTTTAATATATATAATTTGATATTTTAAGAAACAGCGAAATTGAATGAATTTGCCATTGCCATCCTGTAAAGTGATTCCTCTTGGCCTTTTTTTATAATATGGTCAAATTTTTTGATTTAGCTAAATTATTTGTTTAAAAATTGTTTGTTATTTCAATAAAGTTTTTCGTTAGTTTCAGATAAATTATTTGTTTGAATTTTTTTTTTAATTTCAGTAAACTTTTTGTCTGATTCAGACAATATATTTCTTAAGTTTTTTTTATAACTTTCAGTAAACTTTTTTGTCTTGATTCAGACAAATTTTTTGCTTGGAAATTTTTTCTAAAGTCAATAAATTTTTTTACCAAATATCACAATTATTTGTTTGAAAAAATCGTGGAATAGTTTTAATAAACTAATTTTAAAATTAATTGTCTGAATTTACAATTTTGTTTATAGGACCATATTCAAAAAAAATGTTCTATTTATTAATTGTTTGAATCTGAAAAATAATTTCTTCTGTGTATATGTACCTATATTGCCCAAAAGCAGTCCTTTTGATTACTTAGTAAATTTTGAATAATCAGATGACTCTTATTATTAAATTGAGTAAATTTATTATATGACAAGTTAAGCTCTGTATTGAAATAACAGTTCTATTTTTTTTCAATAAACCTCACAAGAGAACACACGAGTACATGATAAATTATCGATTTGGAAATGTACTTGTAAAGTTGCAGCAAGATTGATATAAAAAACAAGATTACGCTATCCCGATCATACAATTAATTAATTAGTTTTCCATGTAAAGCATATTTTTTATTGTTAATATTTACTAATATCTTGTTATATAACTGTAAATATTATAAAAATTATTAAGAATTAATTTAAAAAAAAATTCTTTACATTTTAATTATTTTTTCACAATGCACTCATTTTGACTGTGTTTGGGCAATATAGGTATAAAAAAATTCCAGTATTTCTAGTGTTAAACACATTTTACAGAGCTTTACAATAATTTTTAGAATTATAGAATTATATATAAATTTTAGAATTTTATCCAGGGATGGGTACCTTTATATAAAGTAAATCCGTAATAATCTTGAAATTTGGTATGGATTACTTTCAAGGCAGTAAAAAATGGGATTACTTTCAAAGCAGAATCGAACAATTGTCAGGACGCACACAACGTGTGTGAGCACAGCTATTCATAATATATTCTTCATAATTTTGACTTCGAAAAATTAATAAAATAAATTATTCTTCTTAGAAGAAATTTATTAAATTATATTCACATGCTTGTCAATAGGCTTATGGCTCTATTAGATACTACCTTTGTGTGATCTTTTCTTGGCCTAGAAATCACAGAGACAGTATGTAAAGGATATAATTACATTACACAAAAATCACTACTGTAAAAGTTACCGGTGTAACTTTTTTTAGCATCTTGTTATATTTTTATCTAATCCAGCTTTCTTAGGATTTAAACCATTTTATTTTTTTTTTCAATAACCCAAAAGTAAAAACCTGCTACAGGTGGCCACTCAGCTAAATAAGTCGATAAGTTTAAAATATTTTTCAAATGGCCAACTAACAGATTCCCTTTTCGTTCCACACCTGAGGTAGTTTATAAGAGAGGCGTACGAACCAAAAGTGATAGCAAACAAGATAACGCCTTGAGCATGTTTTCAAGTATGATGATATAGTTCGGACAATTTAAGATTGCCAAGTCTGTAATCAACCAATTGCTTTGAACATGTACTAAACTTGAGCGCAAGATGTTAAAAAGTGTACAATATTGATGTTTTTGAAACACAAATATTGATTGTATGTGTAGTGGAATATTACTAAACAGTAAATACAGAGAACAAGAAAGCAAACAGTGCAAAAATCAGTGCACCTGATTTGATCGGACAGTTTTATCAAGTGCAATAAATATGCTGAGCATTTCACATTGTTCAGTAGTTCATTTTACTTAAATTTTATTGAGAGTAAAATCTCTGATTTTTGAGAGAAAAAATTCAATTAGATTTTTTTATTCATCAATAAAAGTTTAAAAAAATGCAATCTACTACAGTTTTCTATTTGCAACAACTCAACGCGCAAATTAATATAAAATAACTAAAATACAAAGTACAAACCCTTGCTTTTAACATCATACATTTACATACAAGTTGTCTGCTATAACAGTATTTCATATCAAGAGACACTATTGAAACAAAATATTCACTACCGAAATTTAATTTCAAACAATATTTGTATACACATGAAATCAAGTGCAAGAAAAAAGAGACCAATTCATTATTGAGCATTATGAAGTTAGTCTAACAAGACGTTATATGCTCACGTTTAATATGTACGTACAAATAAATTTAAGTAATAATCACAAATATTTGTACTCTCATAATATATATTTATATTCTCAATCAGAATTATTAGCCAATAGGAAGACAGTTTCGTGAAGTCATTAGACCGACATGCACAGAAAATTTCAATTTTATTTTCGGCGTAATCTTCTTTTCTATCATTCTTGACATGGTTGATCTTTAATGTTTTTTACATGCACCAAAGTTAATAATTTTGTTGTGTTGTTGAGTTGAGGAACTCTAGTTTATTTTTTTAGGAATATAATTCTTCGGGACTCCAGAAGATGTCTTTGTCGCAGCTGTTTTCGCATCTTCCTTTTCGTGTGCAAGGATGTTGCCGTAAGATTCAGTCTATTGTTAATTTTGCTTTGGGTTAGTTTCGTTAATCGGTTGTTGTTCCAGCTAAGTAGATAATCGATCTGCTGTAGCGGATCCTAAGATAATGGAAATTAAATTTCATTCGTCGTAGCCTAGAAACAACGCCCTCCCTATATTTGGTGTAGTATTGGGAAAACCTAGCTAATCTTTAATTTCTACCTTTCTCTTTTTTTACCACTTAATTTTTAAAACTAAAAAAAAATCGTGGTAAAAATTGTCCCTTTTCTACCCGTGGTATAACCTGGAGTGCTTGGTTTTGTAGCAAGCACATAACAACTCCGGATTTTTTAGGTTGAGTACATCTTTGTGTTTGCTACTCTCGCCGAACTCTTCTGTTTCATTCAAGAGCCGTTCGATATCTACAGAATAAGCTTGAATTTACATATATTATTTCTTTATTTATTCATATATATTGGGCAGGTAAATATATTTTCCGAACAACAACTTTTCAGATATTTTCTATATTCTAACGAACTAATGCGAGTAGTTGTCGTTGCTAGAAATCTAGTTAGTGGTATAATTTTTTGAAGGTTCCCTACAGAAACAAGAGTTCGCTGAATATAATTCTAGTGATGTGTAAGTTTCTGTCCTTAAGAGTTCTTTTATCATACCAATCTTAATAGCATCAGGCAGTTCATTTTTTCAATGGGCTCAAACAAATCATGATATTTATTTAATCGTTAATTCCAGCATGTATATAACTATAACCGGAAACCTTTTAGTAAATAATTTTGAAAAGAGGTTTTATCAAGGTTGAATGCCGAGCTCTAAATAATTAGCTCAACATCAACGACATTTGGTTTCGACAAGTCGAGGCAACTTGCCAAACAGCGCGCTTATCAATCGACTTATTGTAATATCAATAGGACACAAAAAGTGGTCCTATTCACTGGCTCCTTCGCTCGTGCGATTTATCGCCTCTGGATTAGTTTGCATGGTACTGTGTCAAGTCATTGCTTTTCGCCGTCAGCAAGTCTTGAAGCTTGAATGCCAATATTCAAGCCACCGTTGACGCCATCCGACCACATTTATTGAAAGAAGTAGCCAAAAATAGGACAGCGTCGACGAGTTACATTCGCATGGTATTATGTCCAATATGCTGAAATCATATTTAAAAAATAAATACAATGAAATTATCTATCAGATTATAAAAATTTCATATCAATATTACTAGTCTTTTGTATCATCATTTTAAGTTTTCATGCAGCTAAAAGAAAAGCATCCGCTATAAAACGAAATAATGACGATACATTCAGTTACAGCGAGCCATAATTTTGTAATTGACAGCCATGATCTTTTTCATCTATAAGCATTGAATTTCGAGGGACAGGTTGTTCCGTTAAACTGAATATTATACGCGTAGGCTTAGAACTTCATACTTCCGACAATTTTTCCAGACGTTAAGAAAAGTTAACATAATATAGATGCTAACAGTTTGTCTGTCGAAAGGTAACTGTGGCAATTGTTTACTAAATTTGTTTATTTTCCTAACCTCTACAATTATCTAAACAAATTACTACAACTGAGTTTATTGTTGTCCAATAAGACATCTTTATTATGGCCAATAAAATAAAGTAAACAATTTTGTATAAAAATAATATTTAATGAACATTAAATAAATTTAAGTCTGCCTACAAAACTGAAATAAACCGCAAATTTACGCTAAACATATAATTTTTTTGATCCACCTACTAAGACCGTCTGCCAAAAACAAAAATGTTAAAAAGAATTTATTTTTATTTAAATATATGTATGTACATATATAGCTTCAGAGAAAAATAGAGATATAAACATTTGTGAGTATGAATGCGAAAGAAATGAAACATTTTGTAGCCTGTGGATAGAAACATTTAACTAATTTGATCACGAAAAATATATAAAAATTTGTTTTGCTAACATTGACCAATAGAGAGATAGAGAAATCTTTATACATATGGAAATGTCTTTAAACAACAAATTGGTGTTTTTAGGCAAATCACATGATTTCGCAGTGACCAGCTTTTATATTTTTAGAATTTTTTATTTAGATAAATTTGTAAAACAATGAATTATTTAATTTTACTTTTGCGAGAACTTATGCAGGTATGGTAGATTTAGCTTCAAAAAGATTATTATTAAAATTTATGGACATCTACTTCAAAAAAGTGTAGAACTTAAAATTATTAAAAACTAGCAGTGCCCGCAACGTCGTTGGCGTCCTGACAATATTTTGCTCGGTTTTGCTTTGAAAGTATTCCACACCAATTAAAAAACTTATACTTTTATAATGCTTCAGTTATATGTTATGTATTTACTTTATATACAAGTACCCACCCCTGGATAAAATTCTAAAATTTATGAAAAATTCTAAAATTAAAAAAATTATTGTAAAGCTCTGTAACAGGTGTTTAAAATAACAATGTAATTCCACAAAGTAAAAATACAAATTAAATACAAATTTTATTCACTGACGCCATCTGTTGCGCAGTCATTTTTTAAAGGATCCCACTTTCAAAAACAAAAAGGAGATTTGAAAAAATAACCCTGTTGAAAGTTCAACAGTGTTGAAAAATCCTAGTTTTGAACCGAAAATATCAGTACCTTTTAACCGGAAATTGCGTTTTTCACTGCTTTTTCCCCACTTTCTCTTGGAAATAAGATATTTTTGCGGAAAAAAAGTATCCTATATTGGGACCAGGATACTTAGGTATCTCCTCTCAAAATTTTGGTAAAATCCATCGAGTAGTTTTTACGTGATGCGAACGTTAATGAAAAGCAGACAGACAGACAAACAGACAGACAGACAGACGGAAGTGAGTTACTACTTTATTATATGTATAAATACTGTCTTAAATTTTTTTTCTTTTTTTTTATTTTTTTTTTTTAATTTATATGTGTGTCTTTTAATGTGCCTTAGTCGGTACACCAAGTTGATATTTTTCCATTAAAAATGAAGAAAATATAAAGTTTTCTAACATATCATTTTTATGGTGTACCCAGTAACCCACATTAAAAGCCATATTAAAAAAAAAGCTTACTGAATCCTTTTTAAAATTTTAGCTTTTACACAACTTACGGGGGCTTATAGAACTAAAATAAAAATATATTTCAACATCGAGCGCATGTTCAAAAAACAATGTTTTTCTGTAAAGGTAGTTAAAAAACTGTATAAAATATTTTTTTAATTATATTTGGATGGAAATAATATAAAAATAATGTAATTAAAAAAAGTTTTAATAAAATGTGAAATGGTGATTTTTAAAACAATTGTTTTTTTTTAATATTTTTTTTTTTAATTGACACGGAACGACTCCTGCATAAAACCGTTTAATCAGACTCCAATCTAATGAAAAAATTACCTGAACCCATCAATCTTTATACCAGAAAACGTAGTACTAATCTTCCAGAGCTATATAAACGGTGGCTTTAAAATTATGTTCTCACATTTGCCAACGCACCAAAAAAAGGAAAAGCAGCCGGAATGAATAATTGTTGTCATTCTTAATTTTTTGTAGGCGACGTTAATTTAAATCATGTATTTTTATCATCGAAATTGCACAATTGTAAACACCAGCTCTATATGGATCTACCATCGCACACTGCTTTTTTTTTTTTTTTGTTTATCCTAATTATGTATCTAGCCCATTTTGCTTTCTTTGCTATGTCCGGAGCGGATTCACCTGCAAAATTCTATTCCGTAGGGGTGAATCCAGTCGGAAAATGTATCAGGATGACGTCTGAAAAACTTCCGAGCTAGCTAATCAATCATTTATTACATTTGCTTTAATTCTCGATTTTAGACAAACGAGACGGGTGTTGTTAACATAACATTAGTATAACATAAAATAAATCAGTAACATAAACTGATAAAAGTATGATAAATATGGGAATACTCATATTTAAAAGCATATAGTTTTACACTTAAGAAAGATATTGAGCTGAAACTTCTTTTTCTTTCATTTAACATTCAATGTTATTTACATGGATCCTTTGTTTAATAGATTTGGAATCTGAGAATAGTAATTAATCCAACTTCTTAAAACCAATATCATTGGCGTATTCTCTAAAGCATTGCTAGCAAATATTCAAGCCATATTTGGGGATCAAACCATGACGATTAGAGCATGCACGGCAGCATTTGGAGCCCTGTCCGTATTTACGTGGATGAGAATACCAAATATTAGCAAAACCCATGTTAGCTATTTAGTTTCGTGGATGCAAAAGCACAAGCAAAAAATATAATTAAAATTTTAAATTGGTTGCTGTTATGTGTAAATTTCGAAAATTTGGTAAAAATAGCCCAATTTGACAAAAATAAAAAGATTAAATACACCTAATTCTGTTTTTACACGGTAGATTGATTTCAGAAAAAACCGTGCAAAAAAAACCGTGTGAAAAGACATTGATCGTATGCAAAAATAGGTGATTGGTTCCTTATCTCTAAAACCCATTAAAATAAGTTAAAAACAAGGATTTTTTAAGAACAAGAAATCATGTTTATTTTACTAAATCACATATATATATATATATGTACATATAATTTATATTTGCCCTGTATATTTGCATCTTTAGTATATGATGAGGACTTAACAGATAGTTGTGCTCAAGAAATCAATGATTGCCTAATTGAAATTGAATTTTTTTATAGTTCTTACTGTGTCTTCGTTTAAACCGAAAATTTTATCAAGAAATGTTGAGCCTTCTTCATTTCGAAGGCGATCTAAAATTTTAATATTGATTTCTAAATAAATGGCTTTACGTTGAAGTTTTGCATTTGTAGTTTTCGACGTCTTTTTTTAGGGGTGCATTAACACATTTCAATTGCTGTGACAAGTACATTTGCTTGTATGCACCAAAAGAGAATTTTTAAAAATATTACAGAAAAAATCTAAGCCCAAAAGATCTTAAATTGTGCTAAATTGAATAAAATCGTGTAAAAAAATTATTTTTTTTCAAACCTTGTTAAATACCCTGTAAAAAAAGACAGACAGTTTAAAAACAGAATTGGGTATATGCAAAAAAAAATTTAATTAGTTGAACCATTCTAATGAAATTTTCTGTGGATATATTAGTCACCGCAAATCAAATGATAAAATCATTAAGCATTAAACACAAAGACGATAGCAGGATGCCGACTACAACCTGTCAAAATTAAAATTCACACGTTTATATGAAGACGATCATTTTGACGACATCACAGCTACATGGCCATACGACCACCGTTGTGGCTGTAGCCAACTTAGGCTAATTTCTATTTTTGTTGGCGACATTTTTATTTTATTCAATCAGAAGAAAATGTTACAAAATTTAAAATTCAAATTCATTTACAATCAAAAGGTTTTGATCAAATACATTTATTTGTTTTGATATAATAAAAGTATTTCTTGAAAAATTATTTTTTTAATAGGTTAAATATATATTTCTACAATATTTTCATAGTTTTGAAGTATGTAGCTGTCATCTTCAACCTAAAATCAATAGTTGACTGCATGGTGACGATTGTAGCCAACGGCATTTGTAGTCGTGTAGCACTCTAGCCGCTGTTGTTTATGTGTTTAAAGCTTTAAAGTAAAGGAAATCAAAAACAATTCCCAAAATAAATCCCAAAAATTCCAAAATTGGGATTTTTAGTCTTTTTTAGTCATGAAATACTTTCAGCAATAGTTGGGAGTATAAATAGCTTTATTATGTATTGCTGTATTCTTTTTTCAATCGTAGCTTTGGGATTTTAGAACATTGAGGCTAAATTCAAAATTTCGTTGTAAAATAGGTCAAATTAAAGGACCTCCATCTTCTACAAGGTTTATCAATTTTATACAAAATTTAGTTTAAATCTACTCACATATTGTAAGCTACATAAGGATATAAAATTTGTACATATACCTTAAGAAATTTTTTTTACTAAAAAAAAATAAGATTAACAGCCATTTTTTGACAAAACTACACAAAAATTCAATAATTTTGGAATTTTTAAATTGAAAATCGTCTAGCTTTTAACTCAGAAAATTTATAAACTTGAAATTGTTCTACAACATTTTAAATTTCGCTTATTAAATGTGGGAAAAAATTTAAAAAAATTTTCAGTAAACTGCTTAAAATATTTTGTATATACTGAACCAGGGTATCCAAAAATCAATAATTTTAATTTTAAAATATAATTTACAGATTAAACCATAATTTTATAGGTGTTATTTAGACCTTTAAGGCCATGTAATTTTTAAAAAATAAAGAAATGCCAAGCTTTAAAAGAATTTGCAGGGGCGAGGTACCTAACTCTGAGAGCACATAGCACCACTCTGGCAAAATGATGGTGCCGGCTAGCTGAGATACTATTTGCTATGCTCATGCCAATTTTTGGATCAATCGGCCTATACCTTTACAAATGGCTGAGTTATTTCCAAAATATTTGGATTCTGCCCCACTGTGCGCTTTTACCCTAAAGGTAATAAGTCTAATAAACAAAACTTATAAATTAAAACACCTCTTCTATAGTCTCTTAAAAATTTATTAAAATCAGAATACCTGATTTTAGTTTCATACGTTTGGCAAAATTCCCCACTGTGCATCAAGGATATTAAGAGAATCATAGCCGCGACAACACATTCACAAAGATATATGTATATTGATTTAAATGTAAAGTTTTTAACAGTTATCTTATTCTGAGGCCAAAGTTTTTCCTATGCAAACATGCAAAATACAGATAAATGTTTAGCAGACAAATTTTAACTGTCAACAAATAAAATTTTTTCTATGAACAAATTAAATCTCTTAATAAAGCAAATAACAACCAATTTATAAAATTTAATTTGCTAAATAAAGAAAACAAATTTGGTACATAACTAAATGCAACATGCACCCTCAACTGCAACATCTTCATGATCATTATTTTGAAAAAAAAATTAAAAAGCTAAAAAAAAAATTTTAAATACAAAAACCATACAATTTGCTACCACATGGAAGTTTCTGCTATACCGTTTTTTCGCTTAGTTTTTTGCAAACATGCTGAAGTCTTCTATAAAAACATGTCATGATATTTTACTTCTATGAAATCTTACCAAATGTAATTGATAATTTTAGAAAATATTTGTTATTTTTTTTTCCTCTTTTCCTTCCAACATATACAATCATTTTTCTGTGATCATAAATGGTGGGTTTATGCTGGATTATTTGAATAATACAACATTTGGCAGACACACTTACTTACCTATAGAATGATAAAGTGGCGTCTAGTGTTTTATTGAAAAAGCAAAAGCAAAAAAAAAACTAACTAAATTATGAAAAATTTAAAATAATTGTGGGTGTTTGTAATTTTTCTATTTCTTCTTTTTTTTGTGTTAAGATGTCAGCGCTGACATGCAGATGCATTTCCATCAGAATTTATATTTATAATGATTTGTGTGTGTCAGAATGTGATATTAATTGAATTTTAGATAAGTGAAATTTAAGCTTTTAGCATTATTTATTTTTTTTTTAGCAAATTTCTTTCTTTCATATCAAGTGAGCTGATTCCTATGATTTTAATTCACAGAAAATTTTAAAATGTGGTCAGGGAAAAGTTAATAAAATATAAGTATGTTCATAAATTAATATTAGTTGTTGAATGTTTTAAGTATAATATTTTCACCATCAGATCTGGGGTCCCAATTTGTTAGAATATTTAAATAATTTAATTATGTATACAAAATATTTTTTTTTTTTTTTGCTCAAAACCTCTTGATTGTAAATGAATTTAAATTTGTTAATTTTGGGAGATTTTTTCTTCTGTTTGATAAAAATCATATATTCGGCTCCCCTCTTTCTCAAGTTGAATTGTTTATTGTGGTTTAAAAAAATTTATATATTAGCCTAAGTTGGCTACAGCTAGAACGGTGATGGTATAGCCATGCAGCCAAAATGTCGCAAAATAATCGTTTTATCAAACGTGTGTATTTTAGTTTTGACAGGTGGTAGTCGGTAGCTGCTGTCCTGTATGGGTGTAATGCATTAAAAATACGTGTTTGTAGCAATTATGTATCAGCAAATTATTGATTTCATCCATGCAAATAGTCTGGTTTCACCATTTCATTCTAGGTTTCGTTCTAATCTCATTGTTATACTAAAAGTACTTAATGATATCAGATCTGCCAATAATATTTATGGTTGATAAGCTTGTTGCAGTTTTTTCTTTGACAAGTCTTATTAACAATCAGAGCAACAAAAATACAAGGTGGTAAATATTAAAGTAAAAATATTCAACAAGAGGGATGCTTAAGGTAGTGGTAGACTTCGTTCCCACCAACTGACGATTGATAATTGAATACAAGTTTTCTCGTATTCCTTTATCTGGGTTTGGTTGGTTAAATAGATGATGCTTACAGCTAAAACACTACCCTAAGTAGATTAGATACAAGTAGTGCTGATGACGGACGTGGCTGTCTAGAAAATGTGCATTCCACTCGTGCTGGGTGTCTAAAAATTAAATTTTCCCAATTTTTCTTTAATATTATCACCTAATTTGTAATTTAATTAATTCTTTCTTAGAGAGAATAAAAACGAACTTAAGCTTGATTATAAATTTCATTGTATGTAATACATAAAACAGTTCGACTAATAATAATTAAAAATTTTCAAAATTACAAATTATAATTTTTTGTTACAAATAACCACAAAATCGAGGTAATATTAGACATCAAATTTTTTTCAACAAAAAATTTAAGCACTATGTGATCCTAAATTTTAAGCAATATTTTAAACTATAGTGTTTATATCAGCCATGGATTCAGAAGTATCTCATGCTGATTCATAGTTGCGACATTATGGACCATCCATCTCCGAATGTTTATAATAATAATAAATGTTTTATATCCGAAATATTAACTATTAGCCAGTATAATATATCTGTGGATCAAAAGAGAAAATCACTAGGAATTATAGCAAATTTATTTCCAAAGTAAGGGAATCGGTCTTCCCATGATTTAGGTCCAAACCACAGGTCCAAGACACACTTTAGTCAGTCCTCTTATCCAGGAATTGGCATAAGAACCTTCTCCCAACTCCAGTTTCAGGCCCCGTGGAAGTCTCGTGGAAGGCTGCGCCCATATATCCCAGAAGCTTTGTTGTCAAGGTGTTAGAAGTCAAATAAACAGTATGCTCCTCGGGGGAAGTCAATGCATCTCAGAGAGTAACAAGTTTTTGAGTATTTTGGATTGGTGGTGTCATTAACCCTTTCTCGTAAACGATGTAGAAAAGCTATTTCAGTCATCGGAATGCGCCATAGAGTTCATTTAAGCTCATGGTCTTTTTATGGTCTCAAATAGAAAATATGATATGTGAAAAAATTAATTTTTAGCGGATTAGGTTTGGTAATTGCCTTAGAACCGCGCTCCTTTAAAATTGTTCTTTTACGGTGCCGTAAAGGACAGATGATATGATAATATCCTCCGAGTCGTAAGTGAGATAGAAACAGAAATCAGCATAAGCTACCGGAAAGTGAGCGGCGGCAGTCACACGAATGAAATATATAAATATGACGGATATACATATATAATGAGAATATTTGTTATTATGTTTGTAAATTAAAGTTTGATAAGTTTAGATTATTTTATATAATTTATTTATTTCTAAAAACTCATAATTATTTGAAAATTTATTAAATAAATATCTCGTGAAAGAATCATGAAATATTTTTTTAAAAAAATATAATAATCTAAATAGACTATTAGGGTGAAAGCATATCCATCAGTGGAATTTTTCCAAACTTTCTTAATAAAAACCCAGATTCTTATGCTAAAAACTTAATAAACCAAATGAAAAGTTTATTAAAGCTAGAAAGCAAGAAAAATCTAAATTTCTAAACAAAAAACCATTTCAAATTAAAAAAATATTTTTATTGAAAATCAATGAATTATGCGTTTCTAGAAATAAATAATGTTATATAATAAAATTTCGAATATAGGTTTTTAACCATATTTTGTATAATTTTTAAAAATATACTTATATATTTTTTGATTGACTTTTTTCAAACAATTTCTATTGTGGTATTGTCTTAATTCGTAACAATCCACCAACAAAGAAAACTTAAAACATGTTAATCCCTTTTATTATTGGCTCAACAACATTTTGACATACTGAAGTAATTCAATAAAGATGACCTTTACGTAAGCACACATAATTGTACCTAACGTAAATGCTAAACTTTATTTCAGGTAAAAAAGTTAACGACATTATTTTTTTCTATACCTTTAAAGCAAACGCTAATTTTGCAAAAAAAAAAAAAAATATATAAAATAACCTAACAAACCTTAAAGCAATCACGTTATAGACAGTTATGTCAAATTTTAATATTTTTGATTTAACTTAAACTGGCACTTTGTTAACACAACAACTAACTAACCAACCGACCGATCAACCAACCAAGCAACAAGCAAGTATTAAAAAACACAACATAATTTATATTTTCACTCCTTGTGTTAATTTCATTGAAACTTTATTATTATAACAGCATTCAACGAAAAATCACGACTTTAAGTAAATAAAAACTTTAATAAAAAGACTAAACAAAAAACAAAAAACAAAACAATTGATTTTCTTTAAACCAACAAGGCCCTTTAAAAGGCTACAAAAAGGCAAGAAACTAAATATAACTAGTGGGTGTTTTCTACTGAAATAATCACTACAAATGCTTTGCGTAGCTAAAAATTACAAAGAAAAAAATCATTGATTTGCCACCCATGGCGACTTGCAATTTTTAAACACCAACCACATAAAAAAAAAAACTAATGGTAAATGAATTCGCCAAGACAAAAATATGAAATATTAATCTGTTCTGTTATTTAAAAGCGTAAAACTAGATGCTAAATTTAATGTTTGATTTGATTATTTGAAATGGTTTGTTGAAGTTATTAATGCAAATTTTGTTTGCACAATCTTATTAAATTTGAATATTAAAATACATATAATTTTTAGGGGGGGGGGGATAAAATTAAGTTCTTGTTAAAAAGTTATAAATTATAGAATAGTGTGTCAAACATGATTTAATAAAACGTTTGTAAATTTCGACAAAACAAAAAAACTTATTTCGAATTATGTAAGACATTCCAAACAGACTGAGATATTAATATAAAGCTGCATAAGAACTATCGATAACTATGGTATAACATCTGTTATATGGTGTTGACATTTCTGTTCAGTAAGGTGAACAATGTTTCTAAATTGTGGAAATATACTTTAAAAAAAATAAATCTGTTCGCAAAGTTCATAGTTCAATACGCTTTTCAATAGGTTTTCGTACTAATATTACGGGTTTCGATTCAAGACCATCACCAAGACAAATAAATGTGCACACCGAAGGGAATATTGCTGCTGTAGCGCGAAGTATTGAAGAAGACGCTGAAATGTCGATTCGTCGTCGTTCTCAACTTGTTGGACTTTGTTCTTCGACTACGTGGATAAATTTACGAAAGCATCTTATGTGCCTCTAAATACAGCTTTTTTTAATTGGACTTCTCTATACATATAATAAAACAGTAATTCATTTTCTGTCTGTCTGTGTTCGCCTTACGTAAAAACTGTATTTGTATGTATTTTAATAAAATTTTGTAAGGAGGTACTTTAGTATCCAAATTCCAATATAGGATACATGTTTCCCCAAAAATATTTGATTTCCAAGAGAAAGTGGAGGAAAAGCAGCGAAAGTGCACCGTTTTTTTTTCCGACGAATGCTTTAAGGCATCTTTTATTTTTGAAAGCGGGACATTTTAAAAACAGTTACGCAACAAACACGCTGTTTTAAAATAATAACAAAATATGAATTTTGTCATTATTTATTATTTTAAGCACGGTTGCGCAACAGATGACGCTGTATAATAATTATAAAATATGCATTATTTACTGTCACATAGCCAATTGAATAAAATTTGTTTTTGATTTACTATGCGGAATTAAATTGTTATTAAAATATTTTAAACACCTTTACAGAGCCTTAGAATAGTTATTAGAATTTTATCCAGGGATGGATAACTTTATATAAAGTAAATACGGTGAAGCACTGTAAAAGTAAGAGTCTTAAAATTTGGTGTGAATTACTTGCAAAGCAAAACCGAATAAAATATTTTCAGGACGCACACAACGTGTGTGGGCACAGCTAGTTTGAAAAAATTGTGTTCAGTGATGAAGCTCATTTCTGGATAAATGGTTAGGTTAATAAGTAAAATAGTCCCAATTGAAGCAAAGGCAATCCTCAAGCTATTAATGAATTACCATTACATCCATTAAAATTTACTGTTTGGCGCGACATAATCAGTCAATTTATTTTTTCGATACGAGCAAGGAATTGCGGTTACGGTGAATGGCGAACCATGCTGACTGATTTTTTGTTTTTAGAAATTAATCAACTAACATCAATGACATTCGGTTCCAACAAAGCGGTGCAATTTATTGCAAAATCCATTTGGAGAAACTTTAATTACATAAGTGGTCCTATTTACCGGCCCCTCGTTCGTGCGATTTAACGCCACTGGAGTACTTTTTAAAGGGCTATGTTGACATTGGTTTATGCCGACAAACATGCAACGCGAAGCATTAGAAGCCAATATTTAAGCCACCGTTAATGCCATGCGGCCAGATTTATTGAAAAAGTACTCATAAATTAGACTTATCGAATGGACCAAGTAACACGCAGCCGCCGCTACATATTCCGGAAATCATACTTAAAAAATTAATACTAGACTATCAGAAGAAAATTTCATTCCAACAATATTTCTGTCTTGTATTATTATGTTAAGTTCTCATGCAGCTAAAAAATAGCCTTTGAAAATCAACATGTACTCGTATTTCAAAAATAAAATTTTTTTCAGCAATTGAAGCCCTAGGTTAGGTTAGGTTAGAGAGGATCACACATGATTGTTTGTATGTAGGTTCAAAAGACCATTATTGATCCATAGTGACTCCTCTTTTTTTGGGATAATTGTCCTAATAGATTTCAGGTGTTAAATAATCGGTTTTTATGTTCTCTAACATTCAATTGTTTATTCTGTCTTAATCTTAATTGTGTTCTCAATGCATATTCCTCTCTATATCAGTTTAGAGGGTCGATTCCAAGTATTCTATACAGTGCTTCAGTTGCTGTAGGTTTCCTTGCTCTTGTAATGCTAAGTGCTACTATTCTATTTACTTTCTCTATAAATGATGCCTGAGTGCGTATTCCAAAAATTGGCCACCATAGAAGTGATCCATGACACAGTATTGGCCTAACTATTGCAGCACTAGTTACCCAATTAAAATCCTAAGCTCTACTATGGCCCTTTACAAATAGCTGAATTATTTCCAAAATATATTTTAATTCTTCCCTATTGTGCAGTGCAACATTCCAAACAGCGCATACTGTTAAATGCCGGATCTAGGAGATCCGGTAAACTATTTTTTGCATACCTATAAGGAGTCTTTGATATTTCCGATAAGCCACAAACGATTGAAACCACGCAAGCCAATATTTACCTCGTTATAACTGTTAACGGACTTCAGTTTTGTAATAAAAGTATTGATAATGATATTACCGTATTCGAATTCTTTGAGCCAGCCGAGGTGACCATGCCGGAAATAAAGTCAAATCCATCTATTTTTTTCAATTTAAAATTCTAGTCAGGGCTGTTTTTTTTTCTGGTTTGGTTGAGAAGTTTTTAAATATCAGTTAAATTTTTCTATTTTAATTTGGTACTGTTTATACCGATTACCTAATCCAAATAACAATGATCTCTTAGCCATAGACGGTGTGATTTTGGAAAGTTACTGAAAAGATATTGGAGATGGATTAATTCGAAAAAAGGTAAATGAGTTAAAAACTTAATTGTGTAGGAATAATTTATTCGACGGATTTGTTAATAAACAGAGTGGGAAGGAAAAGCAAAAAAAAAATGGCCGCTGCTGGCCAAATAAATGAAAGATTTCGTTGGCGAGAAACCGCCAAGAATATTTTTGATGTCAGATGTCAGATTTCCATTTTTATGATTGTTTTTTTCTACAGCTGCTAGTATAAGACGTGATTTAACACGTCATTACTTTTGTTAACGGCTCAGATCTTACCGCTATTTATGTTACCTTTTAACGTTGCCAGGCTAATAGTGTACGCCTTAGTTTATGCGTTTCAAATCGTGTAACTGCGAGTCGAAATCACACAAGAAGAGATCTGTCCGTCTGTCAGCTCCTTTTATCTCTGGAACCGTGATAGGTAGACTCTTGAAATTTGTACGGAAGATCTGTAACTGTTGCCGCTAGAGCAACAAGTACTGAAACTTATAGGGTGTCCCGATAGAGAGGTGTTATTTACGTATATTTATTTATTTGTATATAGTAATGATAAAAAAGGTGTTAAAGAGAAGAAATTTTGTTAAATTTAACTTCAGAAAAATTATTAGAGTTGACATACATATAAAATAGAAAATTTTTTCAATTTATATTTTTTATTTTAAACATTTTAAATCAAACGCCCGCAACAGGAACTGAAAGCTTCATTTGCTTATTCTTCTTTAAAGACAAAAAAAGCTAAAAAGACATTTATGTTACACAATTTTGTTTTCAGATTATGCTGCAGATTTATATCCAATGATAAAAATTAACACATAATTTTTGGGTAATTTAACTTAATCATATTTACACCCTATTAAATAACGAATGTAAATATGTAGCAGACATGGGGTGATTCAATTACATTTCAATTACAATCACAATTACAGGTAATGTGTAATTGAAAATTTCCAATTACTAATTACAAGTAATTGTAATTGAAATCAGGAACAAAATCAATTACAATTACTTGTAATTTATAATTGAAAAATTTCAATTACAATTACTTGTAATTAGTAATTGTGAATTTTCAATTACAAATTACAAATAATTGTAATTGTAATTAGGCAGTAATCATTACTTTCAATTGAACGAAATTCAATTATATTCCTAAAAATTTCAAGCTTATCTTGCGTTGCGTGATCAACAGTATTATTCAAACGAGCAATACGAAAACTGCATCCATGTTCGATTACGGTGAACACCTTCATGAAGGTAATTATCGATTACAAAATTTTGAAAACTTTGCGGTCAAATATACATTTTTTCATTTAATATTCCGTATCCATTGACATTCGTTTCTAAATTACCTCAAAAACTATCCTACAATACTAAAGCCTTTTTTATGGTCTAATATTTCCTTAACATCTTCAACACCAGTTGAAGGGTTATATTTGTTCGCTAGTATTATTTTAACACTAAGGCGCCAAATTTATTTATTCAAATAGAATTGTTATTATTTTTTATAATTTATAAGTAATTGAACTTTTTTGTAATTAAATATTTTTTGACAATAATCACAAAAAAAGTATTCATTACTTAAAATTTTCAATTACATGTAATTGTAATTAATTTTTTTCAATTACAATTACTTGTAATTAGTAATTTAAAATTTCCAATTACTAATTACATGTAATTGTAATTGAAATTTTTCAATTACAAATTACAAGTAATTGTAATTGATTTTAGTCCCTATTTCAATTACAATTACTTGTAATTAGTAATTAAAAATTTTCAATTACAACTAAATGTAATTGATATCCCCCTAGCCTGATATGTAGTCATATTGTAGAAATTTCTTCAATATAAGGAATTTAATAAATTATTTTTTTACGAAAATCGTCTGTAGATTTTTGTAAAAAGTGTGTTAGTTGTAAAATAACCTACATTTCTTCGATGTTACAATATTTACTTAAATTTTTGGTTCAGTGTATAAATTATCTAAAGTTGAGCTGATGATTACAAAAAACTGCTATCAGCTGTATTATTTTTTGATAATTCGTATTTCTGTGTATGTTGGGCATTAATATAACCCCATAAAAAATAATGGGACCCCAATAAATACGCCTTTTGATTTTTGAGAAAATAAACTAAAAAATGTCTAATTGATTTATTGTCCAATTAATTATCATGTAAGTTTTTTTCTTTTCCACAATACCCGTTAAATACCGTTTAAATGCGAATTTCTATTTTGTGACTTAAGTTGGTTTATGACCTGAAAATATAAATCCCACCAAAAATACTTTAAAATAAAATGATTTATTAGTGAAAAGGAATTTGTATAGAAATTTGGGGACCATAAAAATTGTAGGATTTTTAAATGAAGAAGCAAAATATGGTATCCCATATTATTTTAAATAAAAGAACATGAATTATTGAGCTATAACTTAAATATAAATGAAGTTATCTTTTGAAACCCACCTCTAATGCCTTAAGTAAAAATATTAAATAGTTAAAATTATAAAATTTTCCAACTTTTAAGTAAAAATTGCCATTTAATCTGACAGTGTCTTTCTTAATAATTTTTATGCAACTCGTTTTTATATTTTCTTTACATAAATTTCTTTATTTTTTTCTCTATTAACTAATTGCATTAATATAATAATGTCACATTTTACCTCATACCAATTAATTTAGCATTAATTAAAATACAATATGACGGTGGTTGCATGTAATGATACAAGTGATGAAAAGAAATAGACAAATGCTTTTAATAACATACGAAATCATGTTAACCCAGAGCGGACCAACAGACGATTATTGAAAATACACTGTTTCTTTTTTTCCTTAAATTTAAAAAAATATAATTGTTAATAAGAGTTGTGTATTTCATGTAGGATCACTCGACTGACCTATGTGAGCTGATCACTACACTGAGCTCAATTCAGCTCCTTATTTCACTTTAGCTCGTTAGTTTATTTTTAGATCGTGTATAAACGGAAACAATGGCCCAATAGAGAGTAGACTTCGTAAACATTTTATTTCAATTTTGGGGTCGGTATTAGACTATTTTTTTTTCGGCTGTTTAACGTAGGGAGAATATCGAGGCAGACCTTTTCGACTCACTTCCGTTCTCTATGATTATAGACTACCGAAACGTACGGAAACCTTACCCTAATAGAACCACGTGCTACAACCAGCCTTTAATCTTGACTTTAGTGATTTCAGGCGGGCGACTATTGAATATCGGCCTTCTTTCTCATCACGCAGTCTCTAGTAATTGCTAGCATATGTTCAAGGCTCAGGTCCCCCATGGAATCCACATTTAAAAAATTTTACCAGTGCTAAGTCTTATACTAGCGAACGCCGGATATTCACGCACAATGTTCGCTACAATGCCTCCTCCGGGCACAGTCTGCAAGTATCAACTTTGATTTTCATCTTGGCTAGATGATACTTGAAGTTTCCATGTATCTGATTACTGGTGCTCTTCGAGCGCTACTCGAACCTATCCACACTTAGTTGTCTCCCTCCACCTTTTCAGGATTATTGAGTCCACTCATTGTAGAATCTTAACTCGCATTATGCCATTACCCAGCGCTATTCTGTGTTCAGGTCCATAGAAATTCACAGCAGATCCCCCTTTTGCTAGTTGGTCTGTTCCTTCATTTCCAACTGTGCCTATGTTTCCCTCAACCCACATCAATGTTACCTCATTAACCGAGGCACACCTTGTAAGTTTTAAAACACATTCCAGCACTAGTTCGGATTACACGTTCACCTGCTTCATACGTTTTATATCCGACTGGTTGTCAAGTGCAATAAGAACCTTTCCCCCATGCACTCGAAATATTTTTGTATGGCTATGTTTAGACACATGCCAATAGGCTCATGTCAAGGGTTGACTCACTGAAAGCTAATATAGTTGAATTAGTTATAAATTAGTTATATAGTGGCCGATATTTTGAAGAGATAGTATGCCAAAATTGGACCCAGCGTATGAACCATTTAAGGCGTAGGTGTCAACATTAACATGAAATCATCTTTAAACACTGATTTATATAGATCGTTTTATCGGCTCAAATAACGATTTCATACATTTCTTGAAATTGTATAGTTTTTTTTTTTTAATCAAATCTGAAAGCTCTTAACCCCGATATTATAATCACTGGCCTTATTTTCGAACCATAGTAGGTAGGCTATAGAAATTTTTACAGAAGGTTGGCTATAGACATTTTTACAGAAGGTGTGAAACTGAACGAACTACTGAGCAAATAAGCTAAAAAATCTAAAAGGCCGACCTAATTCAGTAATGTGAACTCCGAACTGAAGAAAATCGGGCATTTTAATTCGTGAATCGATTTTAATGAAATTTAAAACTTATATAGATATTAATGTAAACGGTGCATCTATTTTTTAAAACTCGGTGCATGTGGATAAATAAGGGAAAAGAGCATTTTTATTCTGCTGAACTTATCTAGAAAACGCATCTTCCATGTTTTAAAGCACGGAATCAGAAAAAGGAAAATATAGACATTTTGTGTTTTCATCGCATTAACTTTAGTTTAATATTGCCCTTATAAACTGTCCTCTATTACTAGACTGCTGACGAATCTTTAGAAAGCTGCGTCTATTTGTTAGTTTTTTAGTTTTAAGCGTTAATTTAATAATAAATTGAAAAAAATTTTCTTGTACTGATTAGAAATTATTTCTTAAAAATCTAATTATCGAAACCAAAAAAAGGCTTGAAAAATACGACCACACGACAGTGCATGGGTGCACATGCTTGAAGTCACTTTGCCAGGAATACTGCTTCTTTATCTAGTATACTGTCTAGATTTGATGTTTCCAAATTTTAAGTACGGTTGGGTGGTAAGAAATTAGAGTTTTGCATCGAACGAAGGGATTACTATTGAAACAAATGCCTATTTTGAGGGTCATGAGAAATCTTATAATTTGGAAAAAATCTGACTATGTTGAGAAATTATTACTTTTGTACCGAAAAAAGTACCCTTTGAGCAAAAAGGCACGATATTATTAAACTGCCTTCATAATGTTCAAAACTTCCCAACCCATTTAAAAAAAAAATATTTTTTTGTTTACCCTTGATGTAACAATGTATATCATAGGTGGCTCCATTTATTCACGTCCGTAGCTAGGCATTGTATTTCAAACAGGCAAGGAAGGGTAAAAAGCTATTTTTTAGTAATTAGGTAAGTTCTGTAATATGTACGAGTGTTTTTAATAAATTTTGTTGCTATAGCTTGTATGTATGTAGTATTTAATGCCTACATTAATGTATTTACTAAATTTGAAATTAAACTATTATACCACCCATAGCAAATAAAAATGTTGGCATTACGAGTGATCTTGAATACTTTACAAATTCTAAAACTGCTATTAGTACTATTCCATCCTTAATATAATTATAAGACCATAAACAAAGTTGTAATTATTTTAAAATATTCGGCTCAATTTATAAAATAAGATGACATAATCCAACCTAAACTAACAAACAATAGAAAAATAAAAATGCGTATCTGCAAAGAAGAGATAAATGAAATCACAAAGGATAAAAACATACATCGATTTTAGTACAAGCTTATAATCAAAAATATATGTAGATGCAATGGCGATATACTATTAGCTCCTCTTTTCCGTCAAGCTACATTTTGTATACTAAACTAATAGATGTACACAGCCAGCAATGGGTTAATACGAGTAATATGAAAACTTTATAAGAAGAAATACAAGCAGCTGAAAGCTAAGTGACATGAAATCGAGGAAACAAACATACTCAAAAGTAAATAGAAACAAAAGCGTTGAAGTAACATTATCTTTAGCTGTTCATTCATTACAAATGCTAATTTTTATAAAAAAGTTTCTTGCTACTATATGCTGCAACTACTTTCAATAAAGGATGTATTCTCAGGTTTTTTTGGGGGGAGGGGGGGGGGGATTTTCCTACTATTGTCGTTTGTTGTCTTCTTGTTAGGTTTCTGATATATACAGCGACATAAAAAGAAGCAAATTGCTTTTTACCATAAAATGAAAAGTGAAACTCACGTTTTTCTATTTCACAGCTATAAAACTATGTGATAATAATGACGACGATGACTACGGCTACGATGGCTATAACTAAGAATAACATTTAATGCCGCAAAAATGATGATGACGACGAGTGGTGATCATAATGATCACAACAGTAAAATTGTTGAATTTGTTAGTTAGTGATGAAAAACTAAACAGAAATCTAAAAAAAAAACTTACATTAAATTAGCATAATAATGATACAAATGATAGTGAGAGTAAACAAACTAACAAACAAAAGGTTGGCTGTTTGTCAGTTAAGTTTTTTCTGTATGTTTTATTATTCTCATTTTATTATATTTTCTTTATTATTATAAACAAAAAAGACATAAATTTCATGTAGGTTACGATTAAGGAAAAACAATGTTTCTTGAGTATTTTATTATTTCTTAAGCACAAATATATTCGTTTAGTTTTTAGACAAAGATGACTTTAGAACTCTTGCCGATAGTTAATCTCTAAGTAACAGGAATTGCTTAACTTTTAACAATAACACGAAAAAAACCTTTTTTGTTCGTTTTTAAATTGTATAGATATGTTAAAATGTTTGACTTGATTTTGGTTTTATGTGCATGTTGCTTAAGTCTTTTGTTTTAGATTAAAACTCGTACGGGTACGTTTTTATTTTCCTGGCAAGTAGAAGGTGTTGGCCTACTAATATTTCATTTTATTTTATGCAATTTATGCTTAAACGTTTTAAGGTTTTTATTTAAAAATAATTTTTGCAGTTTTTTATATGAAATTTTTTTTTGGTTTATTGGTTTTTCATTTTGAGATTTCTTTTTCGTTTCATGATTTATCCATTTACTACAATGTTTTGTAATTGGTAGATTATTTCCCTCTTTGGTTTTTACTTAAATCAATATATTAAGTAAACATACTTTTGATTACAAACAATTTCATATGTAAAACACCAAGTAAAAAATAATAGTGTTACTTGCTAAAAAATTGTTGAAATTTCAGGCACAAAATCTCTAATTATTTTTTGTATTGATAGGCAGGAAAAATAATATGAGGGACGTCTTAAATATGTTTTAAAATATGAGGCTGAGTTTTGCCGAGCACTCAGGACTTTTTCTTCGCTAAAACACCTGTTAGAAGAGAATATCAGAGTGTGTGTTCAATACGGTGAGCTCCAGGGGATAAACAACTAGTATACTAGTATAGACAACAATCTAACCACTAAAACATGTTGTTTTACTGATAACTAATCCGAGCGTTTAAAAATCAATTAAATATTTTTTAATTATAATTACTCCAAATATTATTTAAAAAGCTAATATTTAATACCTGTATTTACTTGCTAAAATCACGCCACGGAGCGGAGTGCTTGTGGTCGTTTAATATTAATTTTAATAAAATAAATCTAAAACAAAAATTATTATGTTACGATACATTTATTACTGACATAACCGCCCAGAAAGTTACAAAATATTTTAAGAAATTTTAATATAAAAGATTTAAATAAAAGCATATATTGCATATAACTTTGACAGCCTTTTTCATTATAACAACAAAGTTCGTTTAGTGCCAGCAAAATAGGCTACTATTATTTTCAGTCCATTGGAACCCAACTCCATCCTTAACGACGAGTGAAGGGTTGTGATATTAAATGACCTCCCTTTTCGTCGTTAAATACCATGCTTATATTTTGTTTACCTTCTACTTAAGTGATTACTGGCAAAGGGTAGTAATCATTCTCCTATCTCATTCCTTAGAAAGCGGACCTTAAATGAATTCCACCTTAGCATTCGCATTGAGAATGTATCTGACAATAGTATACATATGCTGCCGTTGCTAGCTTTACCAAGCACATTCTTGAAAATATCATCTGCCTTGATGTCTATTTCAGTCGGTTGAAATTTTTTGTTATCAGCTTAGAGTCCCATCAGCAATTTTGTTATTTGATTAGGGTCTTCAAATTTGATCTAGTTATCTTTTTTCCTTCCATGTGTAATGATACCCTGTGTCTAATTAATGCCATCCATTAAGAACCAGTTTCCCATAACCTTATTTGGTTACTTAATGTGCATGCTAGTGACAAGTTGATATACTGAAAATAAACTGGTTGAAATATGTATATATTCATTATCTATCTTCTATATATATAAAAATGAATGTTTGTCTGTATGTCTGTATGTTTGTATGTCCTTTATAGAATCGTAACATGCATATGATCATGTTATGATCTTAAGCAAAGTTGTTGCGCATGAGCCGGCGTAGGTTCCTAAGTTGGTTCAATTAACTTCCGACAGGTGGCGCCACACACTGTGGCCACTGCGGCAATAAATCAATTTGGATCTGCTATTCGATTTTGATGATTTTTGCACAGATGGTTAAAAACTATCTAAAGGTCATGTGTAAAAAATTTCATGCAAATATCTCCATTGGTTTTCTGTCCCGAGCAGCGCAAAGTTGAAGTATGTGAACAAGTCTCAAATGTGATAGTTTTCTATGTCATATTCAAAAGCCTGTTACTTATAAACTATACACCGAATGTACCTTATAAGTAATTTTTCAATTAAAATGGACATTAAGCATTATATGTATATTAAAAAAAAATTTTTAAAAATTGAAAAAAAAAAATTCTTTTGACAATATATTTTAAACCAAAAATAAAAACATTTATGATTTTCCGTTAGACTTTTAGTTGTGTGCGAAGCAGTGCGACACATGGAGTCCTATACCAAATTAAAGCTGAGAGTCTCAGCTAATAGACTAAAAAACAAAAACCTGCCCCAATTTGCCCGCCGCCGAAAAAACAATTAAAAACCAAAAAAAAAATTTTCATTGCATGTGTACTATATAGAAAAAACTTAAATTTGAGGCCCGATTACAAAAACAAATGTACACAAAAGTATTTATCAAAGTAATATCGGTACATTGTTTACGTTGACTAAACAACAAAAAATCTAAATGTAAACTTACTACATATTAAATTAAGAGCTTTATATATAACTTAATCAATAACTTAACATTGTTCACAATTTTTCTCTTGAAAATTAACTCCGTTATGCGTTATAATCATTCTTTTATATTATATTTGAGAGTGGTATAGTGATAAGTAAGTGTTTATTAAGCAATTGAAGCAAATTTATATAATATACAGTGGAAAAGCTAAAAATATCTTTCAGCACGCTTTCGGAAATTGTTTTTCAATGTAAAAAAGATATTGATCTTATAATTCGTGTAGTTTTCGGAATTATAAAATAGTGTCTGAGAAAACTCAAGAAAAGTTCAGACGGTTTTTGAAACAAACATTTATGCCTCAATTTTTAAAGTAGTGGAACAAGAGTCAGCGTACTTCATCAAGATTTTTTAATGACAATGAAGAATGGCTAACACATTATTATACGATGAAGTAGTGGATGATACAGAGGATGGTAAACGTGGACGTCCAACGAAAAGCTTTGGGGACAGCAATGCCAGAACGAAATCTTCGGTTCAAAATTATATTATCCACAATTAGTTGCAGTCAGCCAATAGACGCTGAGAAATTCCAAATATATTGTATAGACACGGCAAAATTGTACATTGATTTATATGGAAAATTTTTATATTGGAGTTGTATGAGGGGTGGGTGTTACAGTGGGCGGATGTTATATGCATTTTTGCGAAAAATAAACATATTGCATATAAAGATATTGCATTTTTTAAATATAGTTTGTATGGGAGGTGGGCGTAAAAGTGGGCGGATTAAGTTCATATTTTTAGGAGGTCATTCTACAATTATAATATTAACATTTTATGAAAATTGAGTTACTATATTTAAAATCATGGAAGTTATGCCACATTTTCTATTTAAGTTGTATGGGAGGTGGGCGTAAAAGTGGGCGTATTTTTGTAAAAAAAGAAATTGAAATTCTTAAAAAATTTAAAATAAATGTGTGCAAAATTTCATGAAGCTCTGCAACCTCTTTGATTTAAGACCATTAAATACACTACACGGCCACAGTGTGCGCCACAGAAAATTACTCAAAATTAATTAAATCGTAAGCTGTGCATTTGATGATGGTATGATCTTTAGCAAAGTCGTTGCGCTTGAGCCGACGGAGGTTCCTAAGTTTGTGGGGTTGATTTCCGACAGGTGGCGCCACAGAAAGTTACTCAAAACTAATTAAATCGTAAAGTGATGTTTGCTTAGGGAGAGCAACGCGGACCGGGTCAGCTAATTTGATATAAAAAGTAACTTTAGCCCTCTTCTGAAATATTTTAATTCTGTTTTCCGTATTTGAGTATTTTTAAATTAACTGCTTGCTAAATATTCAACTCAGATGAGAACTCAGGTAGTGTTAAATAGCTTTAGTAAACTTAGAGGCAGGATAGATTACGAAAGATTTTGTCTATAAATTTGCAATTTCATACGCAGGCCCAAAGGGTCCATTGTGATTCTCTACAAATTACTAATTCTTAATCTATGTATTTTTATCCTGTTACTCATTACTTAGCCTGCTGTTTCATCTCATAAGGTTGGTGATATCTTTACCCAGTTAAATGTAAATATTTTTGTTCACCCAAAGATGTCACATAATCGATGAAGTAATATACTGGCTATCTACCTAGATATGTAGCTTCGTAAAACCAGTTAATAGCACGGTATGCACTGGCTTTTACTGCCTCAACGTCCTCGCACATCCAATAGAAATCCCATCTACTAATGGCGCAGAGGCTATTTATTAAATCTACATGACTATAGTCTTTTAAGGAATCCAATCCACAACCTGCAGATTGATAGAGTAGAATGCAATTAACAAGCCAACTGTGGTACCCAAAAATTATCTCTGCCTTACATTGTGATTTTTAGTATGCATTACTCAAAGGGGAAATGTAAAAAATTCGTTGTTTTTTGAAAACTTAAATTTTAATGTCATAAAAAATTTTATTTATTTAGGTAACATATATATGCTTACTATTAGGAGCTTTTATATGTATGTGTGAGTTTAATGCTTACAAAGACTTTTATATGATTTTTGCTCTAAGAACTGGAACTTGAAGGTATATGCTTTTCCTTCTTTATTTATAGTTTAAAATCAACCTGCTGATCTGACTTTTCGATTGAAAAATGTATCTTAAATAATTTTAAGGGACTCGAACGTTTATAAATACAAAACTAAAAAAACACTGTGCTACAAAAGTATGCTCACAAAGTCAGGCGACAGTCTACTTAGTTGGCGTTTAAATTCGAACTAGTATTTTATGGGTTTAGTGTATACCATGCATATAATTATTTAATTACGCCTGACAGGAAAAGTTTATTGGTCTATGGTTAATGGGTTAAGTGGGCTTAAAAAGTGCTTTATAATAATCTTTGTAGCTGTCCGATTACGATTTTATATTCTTAAATTAGCTATGCTTAAACAAGTAACTTTACCCTGATCATGCTTTAACACTAATTGTAAATAATATTTCTTAAAAGTTTTTTTTTTCATTCAACAATTTTAGTTAACTTAATTTAAACTAAAACTACAACAATAGCAAGTAAACAATAGTTTTTGGTTTAAAATCTACTAATAATTATGGGTGTAACTCAGTCAGAATGGATGAATGCATTGCTGTGGTGGTCGGTACCTTGTTTTTATTAAATATGCAAATTAGAGTTTATACACAATATTTTCTGTTATATCTTAGTATGAAAAATTTCAATTATTTATTGTATGAACATAAAAGAGCGTTTATAAACGAATACATCTCTCATAACTATTAATTTTGTAATATAAAATGTTTTTTATTTTGTAACATAATTTTTTTTATCAAAAGTATTTTCTATTATTTTCTTGTTTAAACTTGTTGATTATTCTACACTGCACTTGTATTCTGTAATAATTAAATAATATTTTTTTATTTGAATAAATAAATTTTTAAGAAAAAAAAACTAAAAAAATAAAACTTAAAAACTCTTATTTTCCAAGCAAAAATATAAAATTCTAAAAATAGCTGTTATTTTGTAAGCAAAAAATAAAACTTAATAAATAATTTCTAAACTCAATTTTTATAATAAAACTCAAACAAATAAAAATCATTACAGGCAAAGTTAGGTCTCGTAATAACGATTATGTTAGTGCACTTCTTCACCGTGTAACATTTCTCCTTCATTATGATTTTTTGGTTAAAATTTATAAAATAATAATTATTTGCGATCCCTGGTTATAAATAATTTTTTGTTTTTATTTATTTCTTTTCTTGTCCAAATTTATTTTTAACAGTAATAAATAGCGTTAATTTTAGTTTAACAATTTTTAATAAACGTTAAATCACTTGGCTATTATAAGTACGTGCAAATAGCAGCAATGAGATATTTTATTAATAAATTTGTTATATTTGAATAAAACTTTGCGGTAAATTTCAATTGTGTGAAAAATGTTGGTATTGATGTCTGAACTGACATATACATATTTCTTTGTAAGAAATATAAAAAAGTATCGAATACACGCCCATTATTTCATAACAAAAGCTTAGTCTAATTTAGTGAATTTAAAAGATTTAATACTCCTTGTTATTAACAACGTGTTGAAAATTACGTTATTATACCATAAAGTACGAGGGCAATTTCATAATTACATGACTTTCTGGAGTAAGGGTATTTATTCGAGGGTATTGTATTTTGAGCCCAATAAATTAATTCGAACATTTTTCTACTTTTTTTATTCGTTTGATCCGAATAACTCGCGACAAAGGAGTTTCTGCAAATTTCAAAGCAAGAAATAGTTGCAAGGGTTCGCAGTCTAATTCATGATTTTTTACCATATTAATACTAACTGACTAAACAGTACTTTGATTATCACTAGTTGAGGTAACTTTCCACGAGCTCTGCATAATATTCTTCCGTAATTATTTTACTCTATTTAAAGTAATCATGTGAATGACGTCGCTTACCTTACTCTTCTTTGGTGCATGTTGACCCGACGTAGCTCTCTATTATAAGTGTTTTGAGGTCTCTAGTATATTGTGATGAAGCCATGTTTCATCCGCTTATGGTTGGGTGGCGCGGGTTGCTTTTTCATATCCAAATATTCCTTGAGTAATATGGTATATCTATTTACAAGACCCTGTTATCATGTTGTAGGGATTATCGTCAACTTATTTTACAATAGTTTATGTTTTTTGTTGGTAATTTGGTTTGAAAAAATGTTTATAAGTATACAATTTCATTTTATATGTTTTGAAAATGTTGTATCGAGACCATACCTGGGACTAAGTTTTTTATTTGCATAAATTATAAAAAATCGTCGTAATATCTAATCATCAGTGTCTTTATTTTATTTTATATTCAATGTTATATATTTATAGTGCTTTTACACCGCAAATTTATGCAATCTATATTAAAATTACAAATTGTGTAAAAATAATTTTGTACTATATTTGTAATTACTACTTCCCATGCATGATTCAATTTCATTTTATTATTCTGAACAACGTTGCCGTTGCTAAAAGTTTTTATTCAACCATTTATTTTTTTTAATCTACTATATTCCTTTACAACATATTTGTAAGCTTTCTAAATGCATATCTGAATGCATACACATGCAATTATTAAAAGTGTGATTTTATTATAAAAAATGGGAAGCAAAATTGTAAAGAAACAATACAGTCAAACTTTCTATAGAAAATACCATGGAAGACGTAATTATTTTTAAAAGTTTGCCATCTTCACACATAAAATCGAATCTAGAGTAATTTTAGTTAGTTAATACAATACAAGGTTTAATATTTTTAATTTCATTCAAAATTTTCTTCGAACTAAAATTTTTATCAATATGCACATTTCGGATTTTAAGCCCATGTGGCAACTTTCAATTTTTCATTCAATTACAGTATTGTTACTACTGACTAAATTATTTTTTATAAAATTACTCAAATTGAGTAAAAAATAGAACTTATTTGTGAATATAAATATTGTAAACATTAACTTTCTGACTGGAACTCTTTGGTGAGATTATTTATCTGACTAAGAACTAACTTAAGAAATATATGTACATACATATATCTTCTCCGACGAACTCGAAGATTCTGATCAGTTAAGTATTTATTTTTGTGCGCTATTCTTATTTCTTTATGTTGTACAAATAGTAGTTTTCACAATAAAAATTATTTTAAAAGTAATATATATTCTCAATCTTAGCAAAATTAGCTATAGCCTACCATTATAAAAGTTATAAAAATATCTACCAAATTTGAGAGGAAAAATCCAAAAATGGTATATGGTTGGTTCTGAAAATATTTTTTATATTTTGAGTATTATTATTTTTTGAGTAAAAAACGATACATTTCAAGGCAAATTCATATCAGGTAAACTCAATGGCGAATTCGACATCATATGGGTTTTCTTGATTGTCAAAATTATATTCGCCTTATTCCTAATTTGTTTTGTGTTTTATGTTTCTTTTTAAAAAAATAAACAAAACAAAAAGTGAAAAAAGAATTAAATTTAAATTATTTTTTTTTTTTGAAATAGTATTTGTACCGATTAAATGTTAAGAAAACTTTGACCACAGGACACTGCACTTTTCTGCCCGTATCTCTTTGTATCATTTAATGTTCTATACAATTTTTCAATTGTTCTGAAAAAAAAAATTAAATTTTTTTTGTTTTCCGTTTGTTTTAACCTCTTAAGGGACGAATTTTTTAAAGTGAAAAAGCATTGATTTTATTTTTCATTTAAATACTAGTTGTTTACCTTATATTTATAACTAAACTAAAACTAAAAATAGTAACTTTTACTAAAAAAGAGATAATGTCGACATATGTGACCATTTAACGTTGAGTTCATCTATAAATGGAAAGATTTCATGCACTCTGGGTATATGAGTTCTTGGGCTCGTACAGTTTTGATCATGACATCGTGGGGGTTTTTTATGCTCAACTTTTAAAGGATAGTGTGCTATAGAATCTAGTCTGAGTTCTGGAATAACTTTAATCTTGTTTTTGACTTTTTAGATGGTTCAGAAATTGTACAGGGTATACCTCGGTTTTGTTACGTTAACCTATCTGTATTAGTGAGCTGGCCAATGAGGCTTTAAACTCAAGAGGAGACATCTTTTTTCTTTATCATAGTTAAAGAGAATGCAAGAATTCGAAATTGATATATTGCGAAATTGTAATGCAATCCTATGATAAAACTTTCAGCTAATTCCTCTTAAAAAATTTTACAAGAGCTAAGTGTACACATATGTCCCTACATCCCTGAAGTGGTTAACATTTTGTTTATAAAAAAGAAGCTATTTTTTTATACAAACAAAATGCCTGTGGTTGTATTCGTTGTACTAATTAGTCTACTTAGTTAATTGATACAATTCTACAATTTCAAAGCCTTATCACAAGCTGTTTGAGTTAAAGTGTATTTTAATAAACTTTAAACGATACAAGGGAGCTTGTGAAATAAGCTATTATTTTATAATATTATTATATAATATTATGTCATAAATTTTATCTGCAGTGACGATTTCACAACTACTATTCACCATTAAAATTGACGGTATAAAATCCTCATAGAAATACAGTTTCTTTGATTTCGGTGGTGACATTTTTTAATGAAAATAATGGTTAACCAACATACGAAATTCACTTTTTTCATTTCTGTTAAAATTAGCAAGATTATCTGCTTTTAACGACTGGCGAAAACAATATAACAGACACATCTGGCTCACAACTCGGTAGTCCAGTAATATTTAATACTTAATTAACGGAAGCAGTGTTGTATTAAAACTTACTGCGCTGAAAATACGTAAAGTCAAGGATTTATCAAATTGTCCTCGTTCTGTGGTAATAACGAAGTAAAAAATACTGCTTCATCGTATGCAGGTTTGTAAGGGAATGACGAGTTGTTATTGCTTACAAACCCGCTTACGTATGACATGATATTTGTTCGCGAGATCCCACTTTGTAGTATTTCATTTTAACCCATTATTTCTATGTAGTGTAGATGTTCTAAAATAATACCGTATTAGGCTCGTAATTCGTCCTAACTCCTCGTAAATTTAAAATTTTGTTATCTCTGCCATATAGTTGTGCTTTTTGGTATGCACTACTATAAGGGGAAGTATAAAATATACGTTGTTTAATAAAAACTTAACAATTTCTGTCATACAAAATTTCATTTATTTATGCATCATTTGTATGCTTACTATTAAGAGCTTTTGTATGGCAGAAAAATAGTGTGCTGCTTAAAAAAACTCAATTTTTTTTTTGCTGGGAAGATGAAGTTGGCACCTACGTATATTTTTAACTAATAAGTAATAGCTATACTTAAGGTTAAAGAGCAGCTTTTTTTAAGCTGGATGAGAACTATCGATGTGAATAACTTTGTTTCGACAGCTTAGAATTTCAAACCGTGTTAATATTTCCGTTTAGTATGGTTTAGCAAGTCAACATGGATCGTTTATCGCCAAAACAACGCCTCCAAATTGTTTTTGAAAAAAAAAAATTCTTGGCGAAATTAATAGAGCAATTCGTATTTCGTGATGAATTTTAGTTCTGGTGTAATAACACACTGTGTAATTTTTTAAGTCATGGCAAAATAACGATATACGGACACCACTACGTCATAAAAGACCAAAAAAAAAAGACCCTGTCTCCCAGTTTTGCCCAAAGTCCTCCAGGTTTTTTTATGGGCCCTCAAAGATGTGGGGCCTCGATGTCATTTTTGCAAAAAATGATCATTTACTTAAGCTCATATTTTGCAAACCGTTTGGAATTTTAATATACTCTCTGTAATTTAGTAACCAAACTTTTAGCATTTGTAGCGAAGACAATCCTCAAGCTGTTAGTGAATCTCTATTACATCTATTAAAATTTAATGTTTGGTGCGTTTTATATGCCGGCGACATCATTAGTCCGTAGTTTGTTTCAAATGATCAATAATTTTTTGTTTTCAAAAATTAATCAGGTAAGTATCAGCGACATTTGGTTCCAACAATACGGGGCAACTTGCCATATAGTTTAAGTTCTCATGCTTAATAAAGAAAATTGTTATGTTATTATTCTTGTTTGAAAATTGTATGTCTGTTTTGGATAGTGATCATAAAAGATCAAAATTTGATAGGTGGCATTTAACTTAATAACAATTTTTTTAATTTGCTAGGAGTTGCTTACAATACTTTAAAAAGTATCCATTAACGATGGTTATACTTAATGTCTACCTGTTTTGAATAAAACAACAAAGGTTTGACATATCAACTTAATTCTTGCTTTATGTTGTAGCTTAAACAATGCAGTTATATTTGGAAATAATTGGAAATTAGGTATCGTGTTACGGTTCAACAAGAACTCGTTTGCACTGACCCACCAGATCGCTCCCATTTCTATTCACCCAGTGCAATCACTTCGACGGCATAGACTTGTACTTTCAAGTAGAAAATAATCCAGGGGTATCAAACCATTTGACGTTTGCGGCTAATTCACAAATCCTCCTTTGCTGAGAGCAGCATTAGCTATATGAAACGTAGCATCATCTTTTTGGCACCCCATCTCTTTAATATTGTTCTCAAGTTCTGGCGATAAAATTCCTATACTAGTCTAACAGTACGAGGTTGCGATTTTGATACCCACCAAAGACTTCAATTTGTCAGAAAGACCAGAAAGGTGATTGGATAACCCTTAAACTGCGTTAGTGATAGATCATAGAAACTTTAAATATAATCTGGCCAAGATGATAATCGAAGAGAGGCGATACTTGTATAATCTACCTGCTGAGACGGTAACGCACACGGGAAAATACTAGGCTTCGGACAACGGGTAGACACATATTAAAATGTAGATGCTATGGGGACAATATCTTTGAACAAAAATTTATACCTATTAGACCCTCTTATGAGGAAGAAAGTCGAAAATTACCAGTCGCTGGTCTAAAATAGCAAAAAACGAGAGTAAAAGCCTAGCGGCAGAACAAGATGAAACGAAAATGGGGTAACCATAAATTACCAATAGAAACCACGGAGCAACCCCGATCTGCTTCGGTATCCGCCTACAATAATAAATAATAATAAAAAAATAACGAACCTGGTCCTATGGCGATCGCATACCTAAATGAAAGAAATTTAAAACATTACATAAACATATTGCAAAAGTAGAATCAAAGTTTGGTAATCGCAACCAAAGAACATCGGTTAACAACTTTTATGTCATCTTCAAGAATTGACAAAACGAATATTTTCTTCACACAAAACTTAGTCAGCTTTTCCAATTATAAATAATAATTATTGAAATCAAAAAATTACAAATAATTTTACTTCCTGTTCTGCAGAATTTTAGGAAATATTTTCCGCTACACAACCCTTACAAGTTCCTATTAATATCAATTTTATTATAAAAGGTGTTGATTTCCAACTATCACCAACAAATCTATGGCAATGACTTCTTTTCCGTCATCTAGTACCTCCAGTGTTGATGGCCGTCAAAGGTGACTAAAAAAAAATAACAAGACCATAGACAACATTTGCTTTTTTAACTCAACTATATCAAGTTGTATGTAATTTTTTTTTCTGTTTGTTGTTTGAATTTAGTACGACTTAAGGAAATCGTTTGTAAAGTTTACGTTGTTATAATTTAGTATTTAAGGTGTGTTTCTTCATCGATGTAGTGTCTATAATGTTTGTAATAAACTATTTTCAAATGCAAAAAAAAATAAATAAAACAGTATTAATATAAGAAAATTTAGTAAAATAAACTACATGTTGCTTGCTATTATTATTTATTATTGTTGTTTGCTGGTTTATTATCATTATTTTCAATTTCATTGCCTTTTGCATAGACGTGAACAACAATAAGAAAAATATAGATTAAAGATACAAAGAGCCACAACCACAACTAAAAAACTTATATTTAGACACTACCACTTCCACGACCACGACAACATAAATGTTCAAATTCTTTTAAAGGCCGTTTGAATATTAAAATAAATACAAAATATTATAAAATTAAATAGAGGCACAGATACACACAAAACGTTTAGATTAATATGTATAGTTGTATGAAAGTATTTTTTGCTTGCGAGTTAAATGTATAAAACTTAACGGATGTTAATATCATTCGTAACATTGTAAATTTTAAAAATAAAATAAAAAATATTTTTTGTGTTTTTACACTTGCATTGATTCAAAACTGACTTGAAGCTTTGTAAAGTTATGTACTAGGTACTTATATTGAAAATAAGGGTTGCTCCAATTTTTTTCATACTTTTTCTCGAAAAGAAGTTAACAGGAAAAATATGAGTTTCAAAGTTTTGATAGTTAATTTTTCATGAAAAATTTTTTTACAATTTATTAAAGATACTTGTAGGAACTTTTTATTATTTCCGTAATTTATTTTAATTTAATATAGGCTTAAGTTCTATATTATAAAGAGAAGACGAAAAATTAGTCACCAGCATTTTGTAGACAGCTACGTCCGTCAACAGCACTCTTCATATATATCTTCATGGCAGTTTCAATTGTTATTAATTTTTTATTTAAATAAACTTATAAAAAAATAGGATATGAGAAATTTAAAATTCTATATTATATTTCATAGAAGATATAGCTTTTTGAAATTTTTTAACAAGGCTTTGACATTGTTAACTTCAACACAATGTTGTTAATAATCAAAAATATACATTTGTAAAAAATATATCTTTTTGTTGTTAATTGCTAACCAAAGGTTGGCTAATAGCAAGACAGATATATACCATTTTCAAGTAAAGAAAATATATAAAGAGAAAAAAATAAAGAAAAATGTTTGCTTGGTAGTAAATTTGGTGGTTAAATTTTAAGGGCCGATGTTGATTTTGAATAGAGCCCAAATTATTTAGGAAATTATTATAATTCCTTTTTATTTTGATAATATTGGTATGGCTTAATTATGTATGCAACAAAATATCGGCCAAATGGCCGGCGCGACCTCGGCGGCGCACCTCCATCCGATGCTTTAAAATTTCGATGACGCTGAGGCATAATTGAGGTTGTGTGCCCTTAATGAGCCGAACTATCTCATCCTTTAGTTCTACCCCCAGGGGTTCCAATTGTCACTGCAGGAATATGGCAAATGCTTTGACGCGGTTCACTCGGGGAAAATAGGGGCACCAGACGCTAGGGTACCTAGAGCCTAAATCTGGAAGAAAAGGTCTGTGTGTTAAAACATACGGGTCCTCTTCGAGGCCCGACCAGTACCCAAAGGACTGGTACCACGGGAATTGGTGGCCCCACAGAGAGCCTATCCTCTCTGTGACCGGTTATTGGTGAGGTCCCCTTCGGGGTTACACGTGGTGGTTGTGGTTTAAGATCGATTTATATAGGTAAGCTGCAAGGTCGATCAAGTGTGCTGTTGCACTCTCAACAGACGGAGTTTGGATAGTCTCCAAACCCCTAAGCAAGAGGTTATAATGTGGATCTAGGCTTGCCTTTGACAGGCTTGCCATATTATATAAATTGCTACTCATTGTGACTGTATCACATACAAAAAGCGATTGGTGGCAACCGTAAAGTGTTGTTATACTACACAATGGGGGCGCTAGTCTACGCCTAAGTTTCACTCGGTGGTAAGACCACCGTGAGGTTAGGCCGAGTAGGCAGGTACTCACGTTAATCTTGTTCCACAAAAAAAATCCTTTAGCTCTTGGATTGTTGCTGGCTCATCGCCGTACACCTTTTCTTTCAAATAACTCCAAAGAAAGAAGTCCAACTTTGTCAATTGTTGTGTATTTTGGTAGTATAATAAAAAAAACAGTGTTTAAGAGTGTAAAAAAATTTTAAAAGCTCTATCTCCTATGAAATATAATATAAAAATTAAAATTTCTCATATCCCATTTCTTTGATAAGTTTATTTAAATAAAAAATTAATAGTATGTAGCACCATTTTTCGTGGTTATTTTAAGAATTCTAATTTATAAAAACAAACAATGCCGTGAAGAAGCCTTGAAGAAGGTCAAGAGGTAGGCTTCTGAGGTGCTTCCGATTTTCAATAAAAATCAATCAATGGTGGAATCGGAAAGAGTTATACAAGAATTTCCCACAGGAGATGGAGGCATTACTCTCTAAAGCACAAATCAGACAATAGGCACTTAGAAGTTATCCTTAAGCGTTATAACTCTGGTAATGATCACTCATGGAAACTTTAGGTATAATATAGCCAAGATGAAAATCAAAGACAATACTTGCAGAATATACGTCAAAGATATTTAGTTGGTATCTCAAATTGTACGTAAATATCCGGCGCTGGCTGGCAATAGGACTACGGACAGACATATAAAAAATGTGGATTCTATGGTAGAGCTTCGCCATAGACAAATGTTTTCAGTCAGTCAGTCAAAACTCTTAGATGACAAAAAAGGTTGCCATTTACCAGTCGAAAGACTAAACTGACAGCAGTCGAGACTAAATGCTATTGATAGCACGAGATCACGCCGTAATCTTAGCTGTTATTAATATCAGCGAACCCTAAGTACTAACTGTTATTTATCAAAACTAAAGATATAATATCGCTAAATCTAGTGTATTATTATCCCTCACAGAGTTTCCATCCACAATAATTATATTTAACCGATTTATAATTGAGTCATGTGCTACCACCATTCTTTAGTCTTGACTTTAGTGTTTTCCGAATATAGACTGCTTCAGAAACATGTAGTTTTTTGTAATAGCTTTGATTTCCTACGACTTTTAACATGTGTTCGCTTATGATCCAAAGCCTCATACTAGCTAGTGCTGGATATTCATACAAAATTAGCACTACGGTCTCAGCTTCTTTCAGGCGCTGTCATATTTTTAGATTTTTATCTTGGTCAGATGATACTTGAATTTTTCACTAACGAAAGGAATTATATAGTATCATGTTATATATAGTAAATAAATAAAATAATTTATTTCATATTTCACTGCTAGTATAAACACTTATCAACATTAAATTATAACCAAAGTGAAACTTTTTCATTTAAATTTTAAACTGCAGGCAATATTAACTGAACTCGCCTTCTTACTATTATTAATGTTTTTTTTTCTTTTTTATTTAATAAATTTAATTTTTTTTTATTAAAAGCTAAAGTATATTGTAGTTACGAACTAATAAAGGCAAATCTGTTAGCAATTATGATTTATTGTTTAACAATAAATTTACTTAAAAAAAAAATATAATCCAACTACAACAAATAAATACTGCTAAACCTATGGTAAATTATTATAAATAAATTTTATTAATAAAAAAAATGCAATAATTTATTATGACCAGCAAATAGGAATTGTAATTGCTGGTGTTTTTTTCCTTCGCCTAGTCTGCAGCACAAAGGTGAAGACAAAATTAAAAAACGGATGTAATTTGTTTTAAGCCACGATGAAAGTGCACAAATATTAAAACATAATGTATTTATTAATTATTTATATTAAACTACCAATAAATTTATACATATGTATATATGAGGAAAATACTAGGTTTTCTGATTACGATTAATTTTACTGGAAATATTTTAAAATTTTAAACGTTTGGCAGGTTGACATTATTGTTTTCTTTTTTTGTTTATGTTTAAACATTTTTAAAACTAAACTGAAAAATTTTTCAAATAAAAAAAAATAATTATTATTTTTTGGTTAAATTATTAAAAATTTAAAATTAATCGACTGAGCATGAGAACTGCTATGTTATGCTGCACTTAAAACCATAGCTAAAAGCCTACAAATAGTAGCTGTTTTTTTTTCAGGTCAGGTCAACTTTCGGCCTATGAACATATTATGTATTATTACACAAAACCCTTTGCGCTCTAGTAATCTACTCATAATTTTCGTTTTCTTTTTCACATAATGAGGAAACTTCAAACACAATAATACTACATATTGATAACTCTAAAGGTGAAACTTGAAGATTATACAGTAAAGGCCGCGGCACGTAGTATCCATCATACGTCATCTCTTTCAACGTACAAGAAAGTTGAAATACAGATTTTCTTATGAGCGTTATACGTCTCCATCAACGCTAAGTATGAAAGTTTGGCAACTATTAACTTTTGACGTACGTTGAGCAGTTTGATAGCTTTCAATTATTTTTTCTTTGTTTTGATAAAGTTTTTGTGCTGAATGGGAGCAAAAATAAAACATAATAAAACAAAATAAATAAATTAAATAAAGTAAAATGGAGAACAACACTTTTCAAGTGTTTTCTTTCCTGATTTAATATCCGCCAACAAAGCACTCATTGTGTCAACCTCTTCCGTAGGTACTTTATTCACAGTTGAATACGTCAAAGTATAACATATGAAAGATTCTATGAGCCCCCAGCCTTAACAGCTTTCTGAGTTATGAAGGTGTAAAAATTGCATATTTTAGTAAGACTTTTCTTTAGTATGAATTTCGATATACAAGCGAGTATCGTTTGATAAGTAACCACAAAATATAACAAAAGAGAAATTTTTATCTAAAGCAGCACACTACTACCCAGTGAAAATTGTTATACAATCAAGTCTCTATAATTGTATTGTACCAAGCAAGAAATTTAAAGGCCGAAAGTGTGCCCTTATTTTTGCATTTATGTTTCCTTGCGTATGTTCTTCACAGCCGGTAAAATACATATATTTTTTGGAAATAGGTTTTAAGAGAATCCAAGATATCTTTTGGAATGTGTTAGTATACTGATCTGTAGAATATAAAGGGTGTTTTTTATAGAGGTATAGAACTTTAATTTGGCATTACTTTTCAAGATGGCGACCGATTTAACAGCTGTCAAGTGATTTATTCTCAGTTTGGTTTGGCAATTCATTGTGAATAGACTCACGCCTGAACAGCGCTTGCAAATAGTGCAAAAAACGAGATTACCGTTGTTCCCGATTTTCATAAACGAATTTTGTTTAGCGATGAAGCGCACTTCTGGCTGAAGGGCTACGACAACAAACAAAACTGCCGCATTTGGAGTGAAGGTTATCCTCAAGTGTATGTCGAAACACCGTTACATTCAGAAAAACTGACTGTTTGGTGCGCTTTATGGGTTGGTGGAATCATTGGTCCGTACTTTATCAAAAACGATGGTGGCCAGAACGTTACAGTCAATGGTGATCGGTATAGAGCCATGATTACTAACTTTTTCATTCCTAAATTGAATAACCATGATATCCAGGAGATGTGGTTTCGACAAGTCACACAGATCGTACCACAATAGATTTATTGAAAGACACGTTTGGTGACCGCCTAATTTCATGTTTTGGACCTGTGAATTGGCCTCCAAGATCTTGTGATTTAACACGGCTAGACTACTTTCTGTGGGGCTATGTAAAGTCATTTGTCTATGCGGATAAGCCACAAACGCTTGACCATTTGGAAGACAACATTCGCCGTGTTATTGCCGATATACGGCCATAAATGTTGGAAAAAGTCATCGAAATTTGGACGTCACATGCCAGAAATCATATTAAAAATGTAATGCCACAAGATTATCTTTCGGATGAATAAAATTCATGTCAATCGAATAAGCCATCGTTGTTTTAAAGTTCTATACCTCTATAAAAAACACCATTTAGTTTATATATTCTCTTGAAAATTAGCAGAGTTGGTGAAAAATGGCAAACAATGACTAAACTGATAAATCTAGAAAAGATGCTCGAAATTACATGAGATTAAAGGATTTAAAAGACAGCTTACAATAACTTTTCAGCTACGTTTCCCAAACACACCTGTGCGACACCAACAATGAACTCACATCAGTCTTGTGTATTTCATAAACGAACTAATTCATTTGATTGAACTAAATGAAGTGGTTCAAATTTGTATGTTCACGTAGTTAAATTTTTTATCTATAGTTTGTGTTTGGAACTATGAAACAAAATAAACTAAGAGTATCGCTGCAATTAAAATTTCTCTTTACTCATTCTGGGAGCGATGTATACAGCATGCAGCATTTCGGGTATATAAGCAATATCCAACAACAAATTATGACATGTTATTATATTTTTTTTCGGATGCATTTCTTATAAATAAAAAAGATATTTATTCTAAACAATCTTTTAAAAATTGGTGCGGTATGATTTCTTTTTATTTGAAATTTCCTAAAACTTCAAAACCAAAAAAAAAAAAATCCTTGCTCTGTGAATAACATAATGACAATACAAAGCTCAAAAACAAAAAGAGTGATTGAGCTAAAAGAATAATGAACAAAAATGAACTTTGCTAAAATTCGCTTAGAACTTTAACCTTCCTGACCATTTCGTCGGTCTGTGAGACCGATGAATCACTTTTGTGAATTTCACGAAAACAAAAAATTGCAACACCATCATTCTCTCAGTATCTTCATTATTTCTCATTATAAAACGTTTAGTGTAACAAGTGCGTTTGAGTTAAAGTGTTGTACCGGTGATTGCTAATCAGACGGTCTGTGAGACCGACTTATAGTTAAGTGTCACATTTTCGATAGGTAAGCTGGTTTTGCTAAATTGGAAATTTTTAGATGAAAATGGACAATTAGAGATCAGTTTATATGATTTAATAAAAGAATTATGTTCAAAGTTAATTATTTTGAGATTTTCGTTAGATATGGCAGATTTTGAGCGCATAAGAGCTATTCTGAATGATATCAGATCTAGATTCTGATGTGAAAAGTGGTGCTGAGATAATATTGATGTGTATGAAGCAAACACTGATACTGAACAAGAAGACTCAGAGGAAAGTGATGTTGAAGATTTACAGGAAGCTGAATCGAACCAAAAGCTCTAAAGACTGATTGAAATTTACAAAGACTAACCTCATAATGAGGCATATATTTTAGGCATTTTGAAATTAATTTTTTTTAGTGTTCCTGTTTTTTTCTTGAATTCATTTTATTTTTTTTTTTTTTTACTTCTAAAACATATGTTAATAGAAAAACAACATTTTATAAATGTTGTGTTTTGTGAATGAATTTTTTTTTATTTTTATATGAGGTCTAGGATCAAAAATGCCAAATTATTGTGATGAAATATAAATTGATGCTGTGAGCTAAAAAAAACTTAATTTTGTTTTTTTTCTTACTTCAGTTATTTCAGATTAGTTTGTTGAATATGACCACTGCACAGGTTTTGAAACTTTAGAACAGTTTTGAGATACTGAGAAATACTTGAAATCGGTCTGAGAGACCGAGAAATGTGAATGTGTCGCACAAAAAAGAAAATAGTCAGGAAGGTTAACAAATATGCCTCTGTAAATAACATAAATGAACATAAATGCAATGAGGGTAAAAGGTTTTACAGTCTTTTAGAAGCAGCAAATTACTTCTCAAAAAACTGTATCTGACAAATTCTGTGTTCTGTAAGACAGAAGAAAGAATCCACGATACCAATGTTTTTTTTGTTTTAAAATTGAACTTATTATTAATGATGTTTATTTAAGATTTAGTACAGTCATGTATAAATTACATTACATTATTTTTTAAAATTTTTTTCCTAATCCATTTTTTTTTTCTTACTAAAAATTTAAAAACCTATGTACAATTAACAGCTTTTTAAATTTAAGCTTTGAAGCTTAAAACAAATGTAATGCAGTTGTTACTGTTTCAGGAAATAACTTAGTTACGCATCAATTATTTATTACTAAATCTAAGCTAATAGTTTAATGGAAATATGACTTGAATTTTTTTTTTTTTAATATAAAAAACAAGCCAAAAAATTTAATTGGAAATATATATTGTTTTGCTATTTACTTGTACAGACAATTAGTAACAAATTATTAAGCAAATTACACTTAATAACAAAAGAAAATTGTATTAGTTTTTACAAACATCTACAAGCTACGCAACGTCTATTAAAATGATTAAAATGTTGAAAAAAATATAAAAAATAAATTGAAAAATTAGATCGACAACAGGCCGAATATTAAAAATTAATAAAACCCATTAGAGCACAGAAGTGAAAAGTAGCAGCATGTAGTAACAATAGATTGTTACGCATTTTCTTTAACACCCGATCTAAATTATTTCAAAGGCCTTGCTACATACGAACAGGCTTAAAATCTTGAAGCCGTGCTGAATGTATGATTTTTGAGATGTTATTTAGCTACTCATACTGGTTCATTGGATTAATGGCTTGGTTTTGTTTCAGTATTTAAAGTTTTTTCTTCTGTTTTTTTTTTTTTTTTTTTTTTTTTGTATGTAAATAAATATTTAATTGTCTGTACATAAGATCAAGAATGTGTGAGTGTATAAGCATTGCATGTCGAAGCTTTTATAGTAACGTAACAAGAGCTTCAAATTCATGTAAAATTTTAACTATTCAATGTATTTTTTGTTGTTGCTGCATAAGAGGCCGCTATAATAATGCATTTACATGCACTCGTATTGATAGCTGAAATTTTTAAGCATTTTTTCCCATTTATTTGCTTTTTGAGACTTTATTCGTATTATGAAATGCACTATGGGTCAATAGAAGCATTAAACGAATTTTTTTAACAGTAACTGAAGAAAAGAATAGTGCATAAAAAACAAGTTTTGTTGCTGGATTTTTAAATGTTTTGTTTTTCTAAGTTTAATTTAAAATAAAATGAAGAAATAAGAGAAAACTGAACAAGTATATGAGATTTTTATTTTGTGTTGATTAATCGGAAAAAATGGGAAAAATTTAATTTAAACACTAGCAGAATGTAATGCATTTTCAGCATCGCTACATCCTCCTTCAGCATTTATCTACTTTGGGTATTGTTTGCTTGTGTAGTCCATTTAACCAACCAAACTCAGATAATAGAATGCGAAATTTAATTTCTAGAATATATATTTTACCGGCTGTAAAAACATACGCACAAAAACATAAATGCAAAAAAAAGGCCAATCTTTCGACCTTTAAAAGCAAGTTCTTGTTTGCTACAATATAATTATAGAGACTTGATTGCTTAAAAATTTTCACTGGGTATTGCTGAGCTACTTTAGATAAAAATTTCTCTGTTTTTAGATTTTGTTCTTACTTTCCAAGCGAGACCCACTTGTATATCAAATTTCAGGTCTCTACATGAAAAGAAAAAACATGGTTATGGTATGGTCACAAGAAGCATATAATGTGCTTTGTAACAATGTTGCGACGAATAAATTTTAGTTGTTTTAACATGACTTTGGTCACTATAAAAAAGTTTTGGTTAAGATTTCATCACTAAATAGATACAATTTTCAAGCCACAACCAAGGTTTTATAAATATTCACAAATAAAATATTATTTTCAACTAATATATATTAATTATAATAAACTAATAATAATAATTTATTCATATGTAACCAAATTGACAATTACTGTTAAAAAAAAACACAAATAATAAAAAATAGTAAAAAAATGTGTTTAAACAATTATTTTTGCAAAATTAAATACATATTTAATTATTATTTAAAATATAAAATCAGTATTATGTTTTGCTAATTTATGTATTGATTGATTATTTGATACATGGATAGAAATTATAAATAAAAAAATTTTGTTCGAACAAATTTCATTTTTCTTGGAAAATTTGTCCTATTCAATACCCGTAACTAATTACCTTTTTTTTTGCCTCAAAATTTTAATTATTTTTCTGACTTTTTGTCCCATAGTGAACTGACTAAGCAAATGCGTTTTGTCCAAGTTAAAAGATTCTCAACGTTAAATTTACATTTAACGTTTATTTTTCTTAATAAATAATTTTTGTTTATAGAATAGTTTATTTTTCTTCAAGATCTTATGTGGCGTAGAGTTAGCGTTCGTTAGGTAAAATGTTGTTGGTGATTTTGGTAGTGATTTTAATACACTACTTGTTGGCGTCTCGTACCTCTTAACAGTCTAGCTGTCGATATTGTATAGTTGTTAACAATTTTTCCTTCTCTGTCAGCTTAGTTGCTTTTTTTTCTTAGTGTTGCTTCTGCTACATGTGTAAAATGTTGCTTCTGGTCGGCTTTATTTTTTTAATGTTAAAATTGTTTTGGCTATCAGGTGTTGATGTCTGTTCATTTAACGTAAGAGTTGATTTTTTCTTTCTTAGTATTCAATACTCTTAAATACACATCAAAGTTATGTCTTTCTAATGATGAGGATGATGGTGATGATTTCAAAGTCAAAGAGTATTTAGTTTTCTTTATTTTAAATAAAATTAAGATATATTTACTGAGGTATGTATTTGTTTATTTAATTCATGTCTTTTGATTTTGGTGAATTTTTTTATTTGTTGGCTTAACAGTCTTTATAATTAATTTTAAATTTTTTATTTACCAAGAATTTAAGTATTTTAAAGAATCGAAACATTTTCTGTAACAGTAAAATGAATTTGCAATCATTAAACAAGAAATGTTACTCTAGTGTTCTTATAATATTTTGCAGAAAAATGTGTGAAATTAGCTAAAAATGTTTTCTCAATTGGCTTTGCTTCTTATTTAGTTAACAGATTGGCGTATGATACAGTCAAAATTTATAATATTTTTATTGTGAAATAAAAGTTATGGCTGAGATTTTGTAATTTCTTTCAGTATATATTAAAATTTGTACGAAAGATGGCAAATTTTTAAAAATGTCAAAAAATATAGTCAAAAGTGTTTTTATTATTAAAATTTTTTTGAGAGTTTTCAATATAGTGTGCACTTCTTGTGGAATATTTCTTGTTTTTCGTAAAAATATGTTAAGCATCTAGTGTTTTAATTATAACTTGTTGATGAAGGAGTTATCAGTTTTGCTCTACTCACGTGTGACAATTGTGAAACTAATTAGAATGACAAAAATAAAGGTGATAATGACGCAAGCCCACAACGAAGCTTAAAGAGACCTTTAAAGCTCCCCAAATACCATAAGACATGGGCAAAACTTACAACCGTTTGAATAATGTTACAATTATTATAAATTCAATCATATAGCAGATAATTCTAAGCAAAAGAAAAAGATATGTATTTCATAAGCACTTAAACGTACCTTTATTAGGATTCATATAAATGTTTGGAAACATTTTTAATTGAAAATATATTCTTAACCTTTAAACACCTTTATATTTTCTGGAATTCTATTTATCAACTCTATTAAATCTATCTTTGAATATGAAAAAAAATTACTCTTATAGCTTCAATATCTTCAACGGACATTCTTTAATTCAGTTATAACTGTTTACCAAATTCAACGAAAAATAGCAAAAAATTATATAATATCCAAACAATAATAAAGACAGATAGACAGAGAGTCAGACAGACAGGAAATAGGTTACTAACAGTTTCGTCTGCCTGTCTGTCTGTGTACGCACCACGTAAAAACTACTGGATGTATTTTAACAAAATTTTTGAGGAGGTACCTTAGTATCCTGATTTCAATACAGGATACTTTTTCCCCAGAAATGTCTTATTTTCAAGAAAAAATGGAGAAAAAGCAGCGAAAGTTCGGCGATTTTTTTTTACCGACTTAAAGGTAATCCATGCTTTAAAGCATCTTTTGTTTTTGAAAGCAGTATATTTTAAGCAATATATTTTAAGCAACAGATGACAATCTTTTAAAATAATATGTAACTCTTTTCTGTCTATCTTTTACAGAGCTTTACAATAATTTTTAGAATTTTTTATAAATTTTAGAATTTTATCCAAGGATGGGTAACTTTATATAAAGTAAATACATAAGAGTCTTAAAATTTTGTGTGGATAATTTTTAGAGCAAAATCGAACAAAATATTATCAGGCACAGCTAGTATAAAGCTATAAAAATCAAAATCACGTCTTTTTTAGGATTTTAGAATTTTATACAGGAATGGGTAACTTTATATAAAGTAAATACATAAGAGTCTTAAAATTTTGTGTGGATTCCTTTCAAAGCAAAATCGAACAAAATTTTGACAGGATGCACATAACTTGTGTGGGTACAGCTAGTTATGTATACGTATGGATACTGTTTAAAAAAAACTTTGATTTTTTGTTTCCATTAACTTAGATTCATATTTTAAGCAAACTGAATGCAATAGTTTGTTTTTGACAGAGTTTTTATTTTTTAAATAAAAACTTTAAAGTTCGCATAAAGTAACTTTTTTCTATTAAAATTTTTCACGAATTAAAAGTTTTCAAAGAAATTATGTTCTAATATTTAGAGTAATTTTCTTTTTATTGAAACTTTAATGGTTTTGAAGTTTTAAATATTACGTTTTGGAAATAATGCGTTGAAGTACATTTATGTAATATAATTACAAACATTTGTTGGATTTAAATTATTAATTAATTAAACATTAATATGATCATGCTTTCAAGATGAAAAGTTATTTCATGCGTTATCGATTTTTTTGTGGGGTTAATTTAATCAATCTACATAATTATACACAAAAAATTAGATTTGATGTAGAAATGCATAAAAATTTAATATTTCTAACAAATGTACCTGTTATGTAAACAAAAAAGAAAAACCAACATCCATAGAAAACGTCAGACACTACATAAAATCCAAGTAGCTTAAACATATGAGTTCTACTAAATATAAATGCAGTTTTTTTAAAAAAAAGTAAAAAAGATTACAATAAACGACAAGTTATTTTTTATTTGAATTTTAGTTAGTATAAAAAACTCTACAAAATCTTAAAATAATGGGCCAGATGTACGTGATTAGCTGAGGTTTTGCTTTTCTCTACATATCTCTCTCTTCCACACTATTTCTTTATATCCCATCTTTCTAACACTGTTCTTGCTACTAATTTTATAAATAAAGAAATAACGACAGGGAAAATTTATACGAATTTTTATCAGCCATAATGGTTATTGAGCTTAAATAATTACAGAGAAAATAATCGATATAAAATATTTTCTATGCTAATACGTAAAGATAACGGTTTAAAACGCTAAATTGAAAATAATTTGACAAAAAATAATTCAGCAAAAAACAAAATTTACATAAATGAATTTATTTAAAAATGAATGAAGAAAAGTTACACAAATAAAACGAAAGACTTAAGCAACAAACTTGTTTTTTCTATGTATTTTCTTATTTTTTGTTTTTCTCTTCGGTATAGATTGACCGTTTTGTTCATATAATCGAAATTTTTCTTTGATTTTATACATAAACGCATTCAGATTTATCAAATTTTCGTATCCAGAAAGATGTTTTAAAACAGGGAGTACAAAAAAATTATGTTTTTAATTTCTAAAATTTTTGAAAAAGATAATTCTGTTCGTTAAATTACTTTATGCAGTTTGTAAATAAAATGTATTACGCTCATTGCTAAATTTTTTGAGACAAATTTATATTTACAGACACTGAGTTCATTTAAATAATAAAAAAATACAAAGTATTGATCACTTATTTATCTATAAGTACCACAAAATTCTCAAATATGTTACATGAACCTTACTATGAATTGTTAGGCAAGATTAAAGCTATAAAATTCAAAACACCTGCTTTAAAAAAGAAATTTAAAAACTCAATCATGCTGAATATAATAAGAAGATTAAAATATCGTTACTGCATTAGCTTAAGGAAGTAATGGTTTTTGCAAGTAAAGAGAAATTTATACGTTGAGTAAAACTTTACGTCAAGTATAACCTAAAAGCTATTAAATATTATCTGTTTAGAGTTAAAAGTACAAAAATAGCTTGATTGGCCTAAATATTGTTTCAACCTTTTTGTTTCTGTTGCCAGTTGCTTTAACGAAATTTTTGTTCAAGTTTTTATTAATTTTTTCTGTAAAATGTTATTTTTTGGCTAAAAGCAGCTGTGTGAAAGATGCAATAAAACTATTAAAGTATTAATCCCCATATTCATAAAAAATAAAACTTATTTAAAATGTATTTTAGAACAACTTTTGTATGAAAAATTTTCTCTAAAATAGATTTCAAATATATTTTAGTTTTTGTAAAAATGGGGGTAAATATATAAATATTAAATTAGTAATTTTCGCTAAAAAGTCCTGAGAAATTGGTTTATGTATTAAAATTAAAAACTCATACTCCCTCGATTCTAAACTTTAGAGACTTGAATATTGTTTATATCAAACTTATTATTCAATTCGGCAACTTATTATACAATAATTCATGTTCGTTGTTGGTAATTTGCATTGAAAATTATGTTATATATATACGATTTTATTTCTTATATTTTGAAAATGTAGGAGACTATACCTGGGGCTAATTTTTGTTTAACAAATCATGACAATCTGCATGATATGTAACCACCAGTATTTTTAACCGACTTCAAAAAAAGAAGGAGGTTATCAATTCGTCGGAATGTTAGTTTTTTTATGTTTGTGCCCGCAGTACTCAGTCATTTCTGAACCGATTTTAAAAATTTTTTCATTATTAGAAAGGAAATGCTTACAGATTGATCCCATTTTAAAAGAAGTTCAGAATTTTGAAAATTAAAGGGTGTCCCCATACAACATACGTGTTTTTTACGTGTATTATCAACCGTAAACGGCACCCTTTTAAAATTTTAATAAACTGCTTATTACTATAGCTGCCAATAACAGAAATTAATAAAAAAAAAATTTAAAATTAAAGGGTGTCCCCATATGTGACGTCAATTTTAATATATGAACCATTTGAACCATTGTAGACAATCACTTGAAAATTGGACAGAATGTCCAATATTTATAATCAGAAATTAAATATTCATGATTAGAAGTTAAAGGGTGTCCCAATAGTTTATGCAATTTGATGTATATTTCAAAACTTTAGAACAGTAACTGAGAGACGGTTGGAATTTACAAAGAACCTGTATATCTAATTCCTTTATAACATCAAGTATATAATTTAAATTTGGAAACTAAAGGGTGTCCCCATAATTGATATAATTGTACCTATCTAGCCCTATCTTTTGAACCGTTATAGACAAACAATTGAAAATTAGACAGAATGTCCACTACTATGTCCCGTATAACATTTATAAATATTTAAAATTTTAAAGGGTGTCTCAATAGTTGATGTAAATTGATGCATATGGCCAAACTTTTGAACCGTTTTAGACAGACTTTTGAAATTTACATAAAATCTGTCCTTTAAAATAAGTGTTTAATTTAAAATTGTACATTAAAGGGTGTCCCCTAGGTGATATTGATTAACCTATATTGCCATATATTTGGAACCGTTACTTTTTATTGCTGTGTCAGTAATAATAAGTGTAAAAAAATAAAGGGTGTCCTCATATCTGACGTAATTTGTCGTATATGGCTTTATCTGCTTAACCATTACGGATAGACATTTGAATGTACAGAACGTACATATATTACTATGTCCGTTAGACCATTTTTTGATTATACCATGATCCTTTGGAAACACAAAAATTTCTAGTTATCTGAACAAATACTCATGCATTTAATATAACTCAGTGGTAAAATTAAAAGCGTCTGCACTTCAGGCCTTCTATATGGTAAACCTACTCTCTCTACGACCCTAATTTTTTTTGGCTCAGCCAAACAACCCCAACACATTATTTATGTGAAAGTTCCATGAGTAGTAACGCAAAAAAGGTAAATAAACCAATAGCATTATTTAATAAGAGTTTAGAACGCCATATATTAGCACGGTCAAGTCAAATTCTTAAAGGAATATGTTTTAAAAAACAAAATATATAAGAACTTTTCTTAGAACTAAAGCCATAAAAAATTAAAAAAAACATTGCTTCACTACCTCCTGCTTAGTTTAATAAAGAATTAAAGAAAAACTATCTTTTTAAAATAATGATATTTCTAACCTCTTAACCTTTATTTTGTCATTCGCTGTTGTATTTTCTTTCACAAGCTAACTTAACCCCATAGAAGATACTTACACTTGGGCAATGAACACATATTTTAAAAATGTATACGCAAAGAAAAAACATGGTTAAAGTAACCATAATCTAGGAGCAACATTAGATTAAATTATATGACAAAGTTGTTATGTTACAACGATTTGTTAAATATAAATATATTATAATAACATAAGAAAAAATTGATTATTTTGTGATCAAGAATAAACATTGTTTGGTTAAATTAAATGATTTAGTATGACTAAAAACAATTGAATGTTTTATTTATTACTCAATTTAAAAAAATATACTTAAACGCCTTGTTCTCTAAATCCCCCAATTGTTTCCACCAATGGTGATGAAAATAAAGTGAAACTGCTAATTATAATTGATGAAAAATCAATTCTTTCTATAAAACAAAGATTTATGATCGTTGTACCTTTTAATACCTACAATAAAAATAAAAAACATAGCTAAATTGCATATTTTTTTTCGTCTTAGAATACTACCAAATAATAATACTTTATATGCTTTAGTTGAACATGTAATCGTAAATTATATACAGCACAATGAAACTCCATAAGCTTCACAAATTGTTTGGTACTTTCTTGTTTGTTTTCACTTTCAGGCGTTCATTCATTAAAATCAGTGACATTAATTTCTAACCGCAGGTCTTCACCTGACGTCGACAACTTAAAATTGTTATTAATCAAACAAAATTGGTTACAAAAAAATCTCAACAAAATGAAATGCGCCGAACAGATGAATTTTACAGTTTTTCGTTTTGTTTTTTGTATTTTTTTTTCTCTAGTTATTTTATGTCATCTTTCATGTTGTTATTTTTTTTTTTTTTTGGTATTTTGAGCAAAATTTTTTCAACATTTTAATCATTGGTCAGCTGTAAAAGTATAAAACTACTTGGACTTTTTTTAGCTTTCATTCATTTTCATTATTTATTTATTATTAACATTATTTGCAATTATATTTACATAAACAAACTGGGGTGATGGTATGTCTAAGAGTTGAGCTAAATCACCTGTCGCCCCAACAGTAAAAACGTGTCGTGTCATATTGCTTAAAAATGAAAATCCATGATTAATTATATTTACATAAATAAATGAGAAAAATAAATGACCTCAGGTTCGAAAATGAATTTTAAATTTTTTATGCAAAATTACATAAAATATAAAAAATAGGGATTTCTTACGAAATTTGCAGCGAAAGCAATTAGTTTTATTGATTGGCTTTTTTGGATTTATTTGCTTATACAAAAGTCTTTATGCATCTTCTACAATAAGGAAACAACTTTCTTATGTAAAAAATAATTAGTTATTGAGTGTTTTATTTTGTTTCTCAAGTCTATAAGGTTTTCAAATAATCCCGATATTTCCAAAACTATTTTCTAATATGCAATAACTTTAACAACTCCTTAGAGAATTAGTAGTGCAAAAAGAGACTTCAAATTAAATATTTTATCTAGGACAGATGTGTCATGAATTGGAAGTAAAAAACTATATTACAAAATTATTTTACTTTTATAGCACACAATGGTAATGTTACAAAAAAAATAAATTAAATTTGTAAAAAAAGTCTTAAAACACAGTAGTTGAAATTGCCTTTCATAGAAAGTCTTATTGGCTTAAACATAAGAAACTCTTTGCTAAATTCCATAGCCTTGCTAGTGGGTGCTACATTATCGTTGTCATCAACATCAATGCTGTCTTCGTCTCCGTCTTCATCATCCTTAGCTTAAGACTTCATCTCCCTGAAACTAGATGCTGCTTAGTGTAGCCTTTTTCTTTATTTTATTTGATTTTATTTTATAAAATTTTTCTCCAGAGTACAAGTTTATTTTGACCAAAATAACTAACTACATGTTTTTGATGTCTAACTGGTGTTGTACTACCTCATGTTTCTTTTATTTTCATAGTTTTTTCTCAAAAACAAAATCATGATAATCATTAGCTGCAGTTGTAGTTGTAGTTGTTTGCTGCCAGAAGAAAAAAAAAAGAAGAATAGTCAAATAACAAAACGTCATTATCCCCGTGATTTGTATAAAATAAAAATAAAATAAATTTCAAATTTGCTACTTTTTTCGCTCGTGTTGTACATGCAACAATACAAATGTTTTCTATTATTTGCATTCCGTTGTGGCAATTGTGTTGATAAAACAAATAAGTTTTTCATCAGATTACTATTTGCAAGGACACTGAAGAGGCATACAAATATGTATTAAATGTTTGATTTTTTAATTATTTCGTGAAAGGTAAAAATAAAAATAATATTGTAAAAGGCTTTTTAATACTATTGTTGATATGATAAACATTTAGGGCCATTTATTTACATGAATAATTTTTTTCAAAATATGGGAGCTACGTCTGATAATTTAATTGTTGACAATGACTGTTGTCAAAGTTTTTCCCTGAAATTTTATTTATTTATTTAAATTTTAATAATAATATTTCTGTACCCAATGCCATTAAAAAACTTACAAAGTAATGAAATTCATTAACGATTAAAAATGCTCTTTATTCCTTCTTTAAAGTGCAGATACCTATGGGCTTCAATTGGACTTCTGTGCTACGTCAACAATAATAATAACAGCAACCAGAAGCTGTGGCGACCTCTGCCCTCTTATGTCGTACTTTGTCATTGACGTTCTACTGGCATATCTAAAAACACTCGTTTTTCGAACATATGGTTAGGGTGACGACCTCATCATTTATGTGTTAGGGTTGAATTATGGAACCATATCAAACATATGAAGTAGCCTCTGGATCTATGCTAAGTGGTACAATTTCAGGGGGTTTTAACTACTCTGGTACTAAGTAGAAGACGTTGAAATCCAGACTCATATGGCCGATTTTAAATGGCATCACTATTGAGCTGTCGGATGTTGTCAATCTTGGATTCATTTTTAACGTTCGCTCAATTGTGTATTTTTCACTCACTATTATCCTATACAACCAACAAGGCCATATGTTCAATGTATGCCTGCCAAAGGTAAAACGTAGACTTTAAAAGCAAGCATAATATACGGCAGTTGTAATACCATTATAGGAGCCTTAGTATGGTGGCCAAAGACCAAACAGGTGACCACCAGGATACTATTTGATAAGCTCTACTAATAATCTGTGTCTCCATTAGTAGCGCCACAGCACATAATAGTGCAAATGAAAGCTTGCAGGAGCGCTTTTAAGAACGACAGTTGTTTGTAAAAAAGCCTTGCCTTTGGGTATTTTATAATATTTAACTGACCCTCTTATTGTATAGAAAATTTGATGTCCTTATTCCCAATAGGCACAAAAGGTTTGACATATCTACTAAATATGATAAGAAAAAAAACTGATTCTTGGGTTAAAGCAGAGGCTCTGGCAGAGCTCAAGCAACAAAAAAGTTTTATCTCGTTATATCAGGGTATACTCCAAAGACTATTGTCATTCAATTAGAATGAATTAAAACTACTTACAGCATGGCTTACCGGATATTGTGGTCTTCGATAGCATCAATATACATTAGAAAATACTGGAATCGGAGTTTAAACTGTGGGCTTTGAACTGCTCCATGAGACTTCATAACATGTCCTTTGTGATTGTCCTGCCAGTAGTTGAAATTGTCTTTCATACATATTCTCGTAGAGCAAAATATCTAGAGGGTTCTTTGTTGTCTCCAAAGTATGTGAATGATCCTCTCACTGTGCAAGTTTATAAGCTTCATCCGTAGCCTCGATCTGGTTTGGTAAACAAAAAAGCTCTACTTAGGGTCTACTTAATTTGGGCCTATTACTTAATAATATGAGCCGTAATGCCAGTTTTTATGCTGCCAACGAAAATATGTTTGCATAGATTGTTTTTTTAGAGAAGGAGAAATTTAATTTGTCAGCACTGTTAACTGTAACAAGTAATTAGACAATTTATTATGAATAGATCCAGCCCAGAGCAATGTTTGCAAATTCTTAAAATTTTCTTAGAAAATTATAGTTCAACTAGACAAACTCATCGTATATCACTAACATTTAATAGTGCTCATAATGACCCATCAGAGCGATAATTTCGAGAAACTATGAATATCTCAATACGTTTAACTTTAAAAATAATTAACGTCCCGAAACACGCCGTACAGTGCTCACAGAAGAAAGGTTTGATGGTATGCAGTGTGGTTGTGCTGATGATGATTTAAATGTATTTTTTTGACAACGTGCTCAACAATTAAACCTTATAGAAAATATTATTTTGTAAGTATCTTAGTTTTCGTGCTTACAATATTCAACTGGTACAGGAACCGAAGCTTCAGATTGGTGGAAATAATTGGTTAAATTTTAATGGTCAGAACGCTACAGTCAATGGCGAACGGTATAGAGACATGGTCACTAACTTTTTCGTGCTTTAACAGAGAGGCATTAGTAATGCAGATATGAGGATTCTGCAGAATAGAGTCATACAAAAACTTTACTAAGAAAATATTTGGCGAACGAATAATTTTAAGAAACGGGCCTGTTAACTAGCCACCTCATACATGTGATTAGATTATTTTCTCTGTATATATAGGGATGTATATAGCCCCAGATCTATGCAGATAAACCAAAAACGATTCAGCATTTGGAAGTGAATATTCGAAATTTTGTGGAAAAATTTTATCTCCATGTTATGGCATGTATGTACAAAAAAAAAACCAAAAAAAAAAATAAAAACAGAGTATTTATATGATTTTATTTTATTTTTTTTCTAATTTTTTATATACTAAAATCGATTTATTTAATAAATATCTTTGATTCAAATAAATTAATTCTACTATTTTTCTCGTTAAAGTTCTACTATTTTTTGTAGATACGAAGTTTTGTTTATTGTATAATTGCCTATATTTCTTCTAACATTTCTATCAAATCCACATTCTTCTACACGCAAAGAAAGAAAACATGGTTGAGGTATATATTATGATTGTAGAATATATATTGATTGTAGTCTAACCATATTTTTAATAACATTATAATAATATTGTTATGTTAGAATCATATTATTGTTTGTCTAAATTAAAAATAACATTGTAAAATATAAAACTTTATTTCATTATGAATTAAGTTAAAAGTTAAGTTGAAATATATATTTATAAAAATGTACTATATTCATATTTACTAATCATAACTTATAATAAAAGACAATTATTTATAAGTTTATTTTCTTAGCATTTGATATGAGAAATGAATGACTCAATTCATAAATTGTTATTTTTTGAAACATAAACTCGAAAAGCTAAATTCCAATAATTTTTAAAAGCTAAACGCAAAATTTCATAAAAACCACACATTATTTATTTGTTTTTAGCCATACTGTGGTTACATTCGAGCAAACTAATCATAATTTGTTTACTTATAATATAATATGGATATAAATGCAATATTATTTTGGAATCATAAGAAAACGTTGGTTGTTATTTAAAAATTATATAATTTAAACCATTTAATAATCAAATAGTATCCAAAACTAGTTTATCGTGATCAAAGAAATTATTAAACCAACTATAAATTGTTAATCGCAATATATTGTTATAGAGATCATTAGATGGTACTTGTGACCATAGGAAAACATCGCTTTTTGTCTGCGTGTAGTACAGAATTTCTTAAATTGATGATGATTTTTTTTTAATTTTCAAACACTAAAACACCTAAGGTCTTTAGCGAGAATCGAATCCGCAAACCCCAGACTGGTATAAGAATTTACAAAAAACACTATTAATTATCAAATAGTTGAATAGTTTAGTTGCGCGTCGCTGATGATGGACAGCAAGACTGTCCGAAATGCATTCTATTTACAAATAAATTATTTGATTTTTTTTAACAATAAATATCAAGTTTTTTATTTGGCAAACTCTTTTTGTAGTCAATAAAGGAAATTTTCTAACATTAACAAAATTAAAACCCAGACTGGTAGACTAGCGCACTACCAATCAGCCTACGGAGGCACTCAAATCAATTTTCTATGAGAAGATTCGAAAACGAACTCCACAGGTATTCTATAATCAGTGAACTAGGGAATATAAAGGTACATTTTTTGATTTTAAGAATTTTAATTTTATATCTTGGACATAGTAACATAATTCATAATGATAATATTAGTTGGAGTTAAGAATTAAAATAGTTCGAATTCGAATTTTTTTAATATAAAAAAATCTGTGGAGCAGCAGTTTATACATGGTTAAGGTCCATCACCTTTCACCATAAATTAAATTATATTAATAATGTTGCCTTCATTGATGTACGTTGAAAAAACATATGAAGTATTTATGTTTTAGTTACGAATGTCATTCAATGACGATTACCATTAGCCGTCTATCCGTCATATTAAAAGCTTGATCAATTAGAGAATTCTGAAACGTAGTGGTCTCTTTTGTATTCTATTCCATCATCAAAATAACGAAAGATAGCTGCCTTACATCCCATAAAATGATTGTAGTGACCCACTTGAGTTCTCAAAGGATCCAGAAGAGTTCGTTTATCTCCTGTTTGGCTGCAAATGTAACAGGGTTTACTATATACAAACATATTTGTATTTAGTTTTAATACAATACTTTTATTAAGATTTGTTTGGCCTTCTAATTAACGTTAGTCCTTGGGTTTATTTAATTCATATATACTTTTTTGATTGTATGTGTAAAATATGCGACAAGAGCGACAACATCAATAAACAATATTAGATATTAAGAACATAATAATAACTGATTTGATTTTTTTATTTAACATAAAGTTTTATATACTGGCTCAAATCGCATTCTTCCTGTAATTAAAAAAGCACCTTTGCCACGTTATTTAAATAACGAAATTCCATTAAGCAATCACTACAAAACAAATTTTATTATTTCTTTTTTTTTATTTACTAATTTTGCTTCATACTCGATTGCATTAGAGCTGCAATAAAACACATTGTTGATCTTTTTTAGTGTCTCCATTAAGAAAAAAAACATAAAGAAAGACTGATCTCAGGCCATACTATCCAATTACACTGAATTCGTAATAAAAATGGCCAAATAATTGAAATGACTTACGTGAAGCATAAAGACAAAAATTAAATAAAAATAATAGGAAATGACTTAAATTTATACCAGAAAAAAATATGTATGTCGGTCGGCATAACAACATCAAGAGATCATGATGGGTATAGATTTTTTTTCTTTTATGCACAAAACCCAACAGACTGAAATTGTCAAACTGCAATTTTAAAATAGAAAGAAAGAAATAAACAAAAGCCACCTCATCTATGACACACTGAACATTAAGCGGTATTAGAACCAGCAACTAATCAAGCCGTGTAAAATACTGCTGGTAGGTTTTTATGTATTTGAGGGCAGTCTCAGAATGGTTCAATGTTGCAAAATAATTATAAGTTATTTAGGAGAATATATTTATATTATTTTTAAATAATTTTTCTTAAATCCATTTAACACCCTTTCATTTTTTTTTAAATGAGAAAAAGAAAATAATAAGATCAAATAACATTTTAAGCTAGAATTTTAGCTTAGCTCTTGTGGAAAAAAATCAGTGTAATAATATTATAACTACTGATGTAATAATATATTTAGTATATGCAAATTGGGTACCTTAGTTTAAGCAGATGCCTTTTCTTAGGTGTATTTTATCTTTGCAAAAGCGCAGTGTTTTCACAAGGTTATTTGCTTTATGTTGCGAGCATTCATGGCACATATGTCTCGTAAATATGTCAGGGTGCAATATGCCTTCAGAAAAGGTCCTTTGCAAACATGTTAGTGGCCTTTCAGTATTTTATGGATTCTTGTGCTATAAATACCTTAATTGTAAAACATTTATGTTTTATATTTATATGTAGTCTAGCAGTAAATTTTTCGTCCTAATATTTTATTGTTTTACTGAGGCTTTTTTTTGTACAGTAATTAAATCATCTGGATTTCCAAGTGAGCTAATAGGAATTCATGGAATAAATTCGCACCAAAGAATTCGGGGTATTTTAATTATAATGTCATATTCATAGTATCATATTTTTAGTATCTTAAGCTATTCAAGTGGATTACTAACAAGTCATAGAAACTTCAAATATCATCTGGCCCCTTATGAAGAGGAGAAAAGGACACTTTTAGAATTTTAGCTTAAAGCGATACAGCAGCGCAAACTGGATAACATTAGGCTTGGGACTATAGACAAAAATGTATTAAAACTTGTGGGTGATCTTAGGGACATTAGACTTAGGCATATATGAGATTACGGGAAGGTCGCGAGTGCAAAATTACTACAGTCCAGAGTAAAGGTTCGTGGCAGCACGAGAATCAATAAAAATAAAAATCATTAAAATATTAAACCGTTAATTGCCAATCAGAAATTATTGGGAAATTAAAGTGGTCAAAAGGGACCCTTAAAGGTATTGTGGTCTGCTTCGGTATTCCTGTTCTATATACAAAAAAGGACGTGAACTTTTCTATCTGTTAAACTTAATATTGAAAATATTTCCGATATATCTATAGGAAGTTCACATTCAACTTTGTGGATATTTCAAATAAGGGCGAATAACTTTGAATTGAAATAAAAAAGAGAAACCCGTTTTTAATAACTTTCATTTGGCTTCATTAAATAGAGACATTTAGGGCATTAATGCCCCATTTTTATACACCAATCGCAGTAAATCAGAATCTAATTCGGAAATAACACATCGAATATTCCATACGAAATATTTGATCACTTCTGTTTTAACTGCCTACACATATCCGCAAAGAAAGTAATCTAATCTCGTTAAATCACATGAACATGGTAGCCACCTAAAAAGGTCAATTTCTTAAAATTATTCGTTCGTCGAATGTTTCTCTCAGTAACTTACTTATATCGGGCGATATCTGCAATACTAATACCTTCCAATTGTAGTGTGAAAAAGTTATCGAAAATGTGTATCTATACCGTTTTAAGTGCACTGTAACATTGTGACCATTTTTATTTGTGAAGAATTGAGTACCCACCGTCATATAAATCGTCGCACAAAATTGTGAGTTTTTTTGCGTAATTTTGTTTCGACAATGTCTTGAGGATTATCATCGCTCCAAAAGCCGTAGTTCTGCTTATTCACATACCCATTTAACCAAAAGTATGATACATTGCTGAGCAACATTTTCAAATGAAATTCTGTATCAACACCGATGTTGCCTTTGGCCTATTAAGCAAATGTACAGCGAGAAGGGTGATCATGAGGCTTCAATTCTTTTACGAGTTAAACCTTGTAAGCATTTAAACAAAGATCCTTAAAATTTTTCATAAAGTGGATAAAGTGGAGAAAAGTTTAATTGTTGATCCCGATAATGAATTGACAAATTTTGATCATCATCAGTACTACGCTGCACAACATCAAATGCTGTGTCGAAATTCGGGATGGATATTATCGTTAAAAGTAAACGTATTGTAAAAATAATCCATAGCTACTCGAATTATCCGCTGTGATAGACGATTAATACCTTCATAAAATGCACGTAATGTCCGACGAGTTTGCGGATTTGAACAATGATTTTTAAAATAAATTTGAACTATTCGCAAACGTATCATTGGCGTAGAAGACCATATTTTTAAGGGAGTCAAAACCACATTTCTTTTGGAAAATAATTTAATGAAAATAAATGATAGTACAATTTTTAAAAATTCTGGGAGGCAACTGTAAGTTAGGTTGGGTCATTTCACCCCCCAGAATGGCCTTTCTATGTGAATGGGTGTGAGTCTCTTCATTATAAATTGCCAAACCAAATTAACCTCAAGACAACCAAGAACTGTCATATCAGCTGACACAGAACACAGTGCCGCCATTTAAAATTTCCCACCTCTAAAAAAGCACACGTTATAAGGAAAAAATTGTTTATTTGTTTCAAAAACATGCCTTTATTTAAAAGAATAAACTAACATATCATGCAAAGTAAATGTTAATTACTACTTTTTTTTATCCTTCTGATAACATATGGATCACGCGTTGAAAAAAAAGTCATTTATATTTTACTCCTCTAAAAGAACGAAAGTAAAGCACAACGAGGTCATAAATCATCAATCTTAACCAATAATAGTGCGTAATTTCTGAATAATTATGTGGTCAGGGAAGGTATTCCCATTTTAGTAATTCCAATTACGCTCTAAATAACTGAGCAACTGGTGGCCGAGGATTATCATGCTGATTGATAACCTTGTCATGCCCTTTACTGTAATGTGGTCGATTTTTGCGCTATGCTTATCTCCAGCTCATAGATTGTAGTCAATATCGTTTGCTTCTGATACTTGCCCCTTGCTTAAATAATTCGTATTTCCTTTCCACCCAGATTATCCTTGCATTAGCCGATGAAATTTATGACGCGGTTACCTTATGACCACTTACATTTCGTATTACCAAAGAACGCATGATTATATGAGATACAAAAAAATACCTCTTGTTAATATTGATTATAACTGCTAATACTGTTTTGACCGCCCTCGTGATTTGTGTGTTTCTTCTGTTTTTCTGCAAATCACATTAAACACTTTTATGGTCTTAATGAATGATAAACCAAATGAATGTGTTAAGAGTGTGTTTGAAGCGGTTGTATACAGTGTACGGGTAGTCATAGTGCAACAATTTGACATGTGTTTAAACCAGTTTTTGCTTTAGTTTATAGTGATACAAAAAAACGTATGTATGTCTACCTTTTTTTTAAGATAGACGCTCTTGGTTTTTTTATATAAAAATTCTGCTTATAGTTTTTTGTTTACTTTTTTATTTAGATAAATTGATTTCTGCCTTCTGTTTTTAGTTTCCTTTTGCATTCAATTTTATTAAAATATTTTTTTCTCGAGTTTTAGTTTATTTATTACTTGTGAAGTTTTTCTTAAAATTTTTGCATTCGTGTGCCACTGGACTTGGTCAGAAAACGTCACTCAAATTGAGTAGTTTAAAACACTTACCTACAGATCAACCAATCAACAAAAAAACAAAAACAACTGCAACAGCAACAGCAACAAAAAACAATTTAGGACAAAATTTCGAAATTGTCTTGTGCCTTGTTTTAAATCTTGTATCGCATTCTATGCAAATCAATGCGGCATTTACTATGCAACGTTTTAAAACATTTTTTTTTTTTCACTCTGTTATATTTTTTGCGATTTCGTTACAAAATCGTGTTTACACTTTGTCACCCTTTTCTGTCAATAAGATTTATAGTTTTATTTTGAAGTTTAAAATGTTTTCTTTTTTAAATAAAATACTTTGGTGCAGTTCGCGAAGAAATAAATAAAAGACAGTATAAGTGTTTTGTGCTCTCAAACACACAATGAATAGGAAAGAAAATTTAAGTGATGGACAGAATGTTCATTATGTAGAGTTGTTTTTAAAACCCATATAAAGTATTTAAAAACGTTTAAAAATGTTGGAAATATTTATGTTTAATTTAATTTAATTTTTTTTCTCCTTCCCTTTTCAGCTACTGTATACTGTATACTTCCAATAGTAATATTTGTACCTACATTTAATACTCCTGAAAAACATTAGTTAATTATTAAGTGCAGCTAAATGATTGGCACCGATGAAATGTCATCGACTGGCATGGATATAAGTGAAACTTTTCGTCCGGAAGATATATCGAAAACAGATTTTTTCGATTTTGTTACAGCACCTGACATAGGCATTGGCCTGGGCGTGAATGTTAATTTACATCATAATCATCACCATCATCAACAGCAACAACATCACCATCATCATACTCCACATCATACTCAGCAGCAGCAGCAACAACAACAACAACAGCCACAAGCATCACTCGCAGTGACACAACAGCAACATCATCTCAACAATAATACCCAATCACATCATTGTTCACAACAACCACAACATCAACACAGCTCCAGCACAGCTAGAACAATGACTCATGATGGTGGTGGCGGTGGTAATAATAATGGCAGTGGTAGCATAGGAACTAGTGGTGATAGTCACAACGATGCTAGTGGTTTAAGTGATGGTAGTTCAGCGAGTACAACAGATCCAACACTGCATGGTTATGAGGTAAGTTTTTAAGTGAATATGTATTTTATAATTGTTGAATCTACTCTCGAAAAGTAATGGAGAACCATGACAATAGTTATGGGTTTATTATAAATACCTTTATTTCGCAGAATTATAAATACAAGAAAATTAAATGAAATGCTAAGAGTAGGCTTCAGTTCGTATATTCTAACTACTCTATAGAGTTACGTTAGGTCAGTGAAAGTTAGATTAGCTTAGATCCTATTAAGTTAGGTTAATGACCACTGTTTCCTTTATAACTCCAGTATATTCAGTTCGTAGGAACCACCTGGAAATTCTCCGAAAAGCTATGTGTCGTATCCCTAAGACTTTTATATTTGAGCTTGCTTTCTTGTAGAACCGGGCAGTCGAAGTGAAGGTATTGAACTGATTCCACCCCCTCATCCAGGCAGCTTCTACAGCTCTCACCACGAGTGATTCCCATATGCTCCGATAAACGTCCAATCATAGAGTACCCCCTTATGATGTCTACAAAAAGCGATATTGATTTTTTTTGGGCTACTAGAGCCTTCGTCCTATTCATGTCGATTAAGATCCAGAAAATTTTGGAAAATCCGCAAGTCACTAATGTAGAAAGCGTTTTCTTAAGCGATCAGTCCCGTAGCGTCTTTGGAAAATTGGACATAGAATTAAAAAAAAAAACGTTATTTCAAACACTAGCAGAATCTAATTTATTTTCCAGATCACTACATGCTTTGTATCTATCGTTGGTTAGAGTAAACATTAGCTATTCAATGAAAGAAATTAAGCGCAAGGACTAGAAGAGTTTTTAAAAAATTCATTATGATCATCATCATCAATCTCCAGTTAGAAAAACGTCGTCTAGCACTTTTCTTTTTATTCATTACTAGCTACTTATATATTTGATTTTAAGTCAGTTTAAAACTTCTATTGCTCTAATTTATATAAAATATATACAAATATAATAGAATAATAGTAATAAGGGAAATAAGCAGGATACTGCAACCAAGAAGATCTCTTAACTTCGACGTTAGGTGCTAAGTAGGGTTTGTGAAATGGGAATTCCCGCTCCGGAATTCCCAGGAAAAGCTATAAACAATTTCCCGGGAACATTTTTGCAAATTTTTCGGGAAAAGGGAAATTTAAAATCATAAGCACTTTAAAGAAAATTCAGTGGTTCTTATTTTTAAATAAGCATTTCTTTTGCTATGACAGAAATAGTTGATCGTTATTGTGCTGAATTAAAAACTAGCATTTTTAAGATTGTAATATTTTAAGGAACTGAAAAATATGCTATAGATCGTACAAGAAAAAATGTAAAACTATTTGAAAAAGTCCTATAAAAACAGCCTGTCTCAAGAAATAAAAGAAACAAGAATATGGCAATGAGTCGGGTTTAATTTATGGTGTAAAAACAAGATAAGTATGTTTGAAATGATTCAATCGCTTCTTAAATTTTAAAGTTGCAGTAGAGGCCTTGAGCCGCAGGGGAACAAATTTGTTAATAGCAGATGTTATTATTCAGACCCTCTACGACAATTGTTCAACAGATTATTCAAGCCACTCGAATCTGAAGAAACGTCAACTAGCAGTTGTGTTGTTAACCAAATTGAACCAACATTTAAAGAGAGACCTTCGCACAAAAAACAAGGAAAAGAATGTCCAGTGATTTGTTAAACGCACTAATAGTTCCAAAATCATATTTTGTAAGAAAATAATAATTGAAATATTTTTTCAGTATTTATAAATATTTGTTATATCTTGTTATTTTTGTCACCTGTATTGTTTTAAGTTTTATAAACTGTCAATACTAATATTTAGTCGTTATTTGCTTTCTTATTTTTGTTTTATTAAAACTATGAATTTTTCAAATGCGAATATTTTTTCCCCGTTTTCCAGGAAATGAAAAAATCCGGGAAATCCCAAACCCTACTAGGGTTTGGCATCTTATCTAGACCTGTTCTCCTGAGGAATTTCAGGATTGCATTTGGTTCTGGAATTGGATGAACTCCTGTTAATATTGATGTGAACACACACTAGTATATTTAATAATAAAAAATTGTTACGAAGATTATACACCTATATTTCTTTCATTTGTCTTGTAAAAGAGAAATATATACAAGTTCTCAAGAAAAATATTATTATGTGCTCCAGTGATGCTTACCACTTGTATATTATTATTCAATATGTGGCTTAATAACCCTACCAAACAAACAGCCAGTGATGACGATCTTCGCCAAATGACGATCGTGGTTTTTCTCTTTTCTTTTTTGCCAAACATCAGAACGTCATTTGGGTAGTCATGAAAAATAAATTTTTTGTCTAACAATTATCGGAGTTAATAAAGTAAAATTTTCTATATCTTTTCTTTTTTTCTAGACTTAACATTTTAAAATAATTTGATTTGAGCGAATAATCTGCATGTAATATATGCTCAGAAAAACACATCCTACACAGAAAGAATTCTGATAATAAAATTAAATTACAATAACAAATAAATATATAATTTTCGTTCAGCATGTTTAACATATTTCACCGGCAGCTTAAACAATTGCCAAATATTTTACAATAAAAATCCAAACAACGAAAAAGCCATTAAGCTTTCTTAAATTTTTTAAAATTAAACATGACAGTTTGTTACAATTTTGGTATAAAAACAATACTTTTATAGTTTTCAAATTGACACTCTGTATAAAGTCTCTAAAATTCCCATTTAAAACGCTCAACACGATATTGAATAACACCTCGTTAATTTAGTTTAAATAGTATTTCCTAAGCGACGAAATATTATTTTACTAAAACATGAAATAATGTTTCAGTATTTTTAATATTTTTGTCACATCGACTTTATTACAAGTGTTTAACCACAAAAATATATAACACAACGTCAAATGCTTGGCTAAGTGACTGATTAAATAAATACCTGCCAACAAACCAGCCAGCTTGTTAAGCAGACAACTAACCGACTTTAAACAGAAGCCCCTAAATTAGAAATAATAATGAATTAAACAACAAAATAATACAAATTTTTTTAGTGTTTATTGTACAAGAGCAAGAAAGCAATAACAAAATAATTCAAAAATTAAATTTATGCAAGTATTTAAAAAAACTGTTATGTGGCACTTTAAGCAAAAGCACCTGTATAATTTAATTGAATAAAAAAAAAACAAGTATTTCAGTTGCTTAAAGATTTCAAGCAAAAATAAGAAACTATTTAAACTTTTTTAATGTTCGAAAATATATTTAAATTATTTGGCAGCAATTTTGCAAGAGCAACTTTAAAAGAGTATTTTTTTTTTAATTTAAAGTTATTTTTAACGAATTTCTCAATAACGAATTGGAAATACTGAAACAATTTAAGTTTTAATTAAAATAGCATTTTTAAAGACTTAAATCACAAAGGAGATAATAACTGGACGGTTTCCTGTGTAAAAGTAAAAAAGAAAATAAAAACATTATTCATTTAACTATTTAGAGCAAAGTGAATATTATACAAGTTTGTATCTTAAATCTTTTGATTTAGTATTTATATATTTGAAATTGTTCTGCGATGTTGCTTTTTTTATGTTTTTGCCTGCAGAACTCAGCCATTTCTGAACCGATTTTAAAAATTGTCTTACAGATTGGTCCCGTTTTAAAAACAGTTGATTATTTCAAAAATTAAAGGGTGTCCCCATACAACATACTTGTTTTTTTTTCGGATATTAAGAACCCTAAAGTGCACCAATTTAAAATTTTGCGTATTACTACAGCTCCCACTAATACAGGGTAATAAAAAATAAACTTAAAATTTAAAGGGTGTCCCCATAGGTGACGTAATTTGACCTTTATGGGCCTATCTTTTGAACCGTTAAAGACAAAACCTTGAAAGATTGACAGAATGTCGATTACTATGACCTTTATAATAAAGAGGATAAATATTTAAAATTATAAATTAAAGGGTGCTCCAATAGTTCATTAAATTTGATATATATGCCCATACTTTTGAACAGTTGTACACCGACCGTTAAATTTACAAAGAACCTGTATTACTAAGGCCGCTATAACAAAAAGTATAAAATTTGAATTTGTAAATAAAAGGGTGTCCCAATAGTTAATGCAACTTTATGTATCTGGCCAAATTATTGAACCGTTATAGACAGATAACTGAAATTTACAAGAAATCTGTATTACTAAGTCCGCTATAAAAGATATATAATTTGTATTTATAAATTAAAGGGTGTACCCATAATTGATGTAATTTGGCCTATATGGCCCTATATTTCGAACCGTTATAGACAAGAACTGGAAAATTAGAAAGACTTTTCACTACTTTGTCTGGTATACTAGCTAGTATAAATATTTAGAATAGTGAATTAAAGGGTGTCCCAATAGTCTGTAATTTGCTGTATATGACTAAACCTTTGAACCGTTAAAGGCATACAATTGAAATTTACAAAAAATCTTTGTGGCCAAGTACTCTATAACAATAGGTCTTTAATTTAAAATTGTAAATCAACGGGTGTCCCAATAGGTGATGTTATTTGATTTATGTTGCCCTATCTTTGAAACCGTTATATATAGAGACTTGATATTTACACAGAGCGTGTTTTATTATGTCCGCTATAAGAATTATAAATTTGGAAATGAAAGGGTATCCATAAAGTTAATGAAATTTGATGTATGCGCTAGCATTTGAGCCGTTTTAGGTAGACAATTGAAATTTACACGTAATGTGTACTACAATGGTCGCTATTAAAGCTATAAAAATATAAAATTAAATAGTGTCCCCATAAATGACGGATGTTGGTGAAAATAGTTTAACTTTTGAACAGTTTTAAGGAGATGCTTTCACATAGTCTTTTGTCTGCTAATTTTGGCGCATTTTGTTTATATTTTATTTGTGTTATATATAGTTCTTACAGATTACTTCTTAAATTTTTAATTTAGAACTGGTACCCAACTATCTGTTTTGAAGTAGGTTTTTTTTTGCAAGAATTATTTAATATAGAGATATTATTGCTAACCTCCATAACATTCCAATTTTGCTTATTTAAATCCTTTTGAAAAATTCTGAAGATTTGGAAAGATTTGGAAAACCTAAAATGCTACAAAAATATAAAATTTAAAACTGTTTTATAATAGAAAATAAATCAGTCAAGTGCGGTTAGTCTCACACACGTAGGGTTCCGTACTATGTCTAGTACGCCTTCAAAAACTCAAGTTGTTAATTTTTTCATGTCTTATAGGCACCCTTTTCTTTTTAAAATCAAAGTCATATTCGCGAAAATTTCATCGCTATTGAAATACCCTTTAAATTTTAGGAATTGTTGTTATAACGGCCACGGTTGTTATAACGGCCTTATTATAAAAATATCCGGCCTACCTATTGCGGTTCAAAAAATAAGGTAATATACGTAAAAAACCTGTCACTGATGGATCACCCTTTAATTTTTATTATTTTTTATAGTTTCCATAGTAATAAACCTCTTGTAAAAACTTCAAGAGTCTACTTATTATTGTTCAAAACTTAGGCCATATACACGCAAAGCACGTCCCTCTCGGAACACCCTTTAATTTTAAGGTTTAATTTAATAGAAAGCAAACATAGAGTTAATTACTGTCTGCTAATTTTAAGTGGTTGCCTCCTATAGCTCAAGAAATAAAGACCTCACTTTCGGAACACCCAATAAGTTTTAGTATTTATTGCTATAGTGGCCACAGTTATACACCTTCTGTGAAAATTTCAAAAGTCTACCTATTATGGTTCAAAACTTAGGCCTTATACGTGCATATCACGCCACTATCGGAACACCCTTTAATTTTTAGGTTTATTTTTTTAGACTTGTTTATAAAGCGAACTAAGTTTTAATTACTGTTTTTAAATTTTTAGTGTATGCCTCCTACAGTTCAAGAAATAAACACACATTCGTGAATAACACCTCCGTATCGGGACACCCTATAAGTATTATAACGGCAACAGCTATACATCATCTGTGAAAATTTCGAGAGTCTACCTATTACGGTTCCAGAGATAAAAGGCGCTTACAGACGGACAGACGGACAGACATTGTAGCGAAAACAATAGGGTTACGTTTATACACTTTGTGTACGGAACCCTAAAAATAGAAAATAATAATGTTTAATAATAAGAAGCTGTAAAGTATACAAAGGTTTTAATGTTCTTTGGTTTTTAATTGTAAACAATTCTTTTGTGAATTATGACACGTTTCGAAGCCAATTATATCCGCTGCACTGAAATTTTACAATGAAATCATTACAACTCTAGCTATTTTAGACATCCTAATGAAAGTAATCGAATAGAAACACGAATTTAATTTAAGCCGAAGTAGCAAAATTCGCACTAATATTCACACCCGCGTGCAGTATAAAACAGGTCATCTTTTGATTACCTTGACGGGAAAAACCATTTGGGCAAATTTGCCTTAAATCAGCTACTGACAAAATATATCTACGACCTGAATCAGCTATTAAATATCCAAATACGCTGGCATAAGAATTAAAAATAATTGTAGTCTGAACGGCTAACTTAATTAAAATAAATTACATGGCTATAGCAGAGGTGTAAACGCTAAAGTCTTGATATTGTACCTTTCAGTATGTAGTGAAGAACACCACACTGCTTAAACAACTCGGGTAGCTCAAAGGGTAAAACTGTTGTCATTTTCTTATTTCGAATTCTATTTGATTTCAATTTATGCTAATTATTTCGAATTCTATTTGATTTCAATTTATGCTAACATTTGTGTTGCTGCCAATGAGCCAGTTTATTTGAAGTGCTTTCAACGTTATTATTATCAATTTCTCTTCTTTATAGCTTTTGCATGTTAAACGCATGTTAAAGGCTTATTTGACCTATGTATCTGTGGTATCTTTGGGTCATTAGTTCGAAAAGGTGGGCTTAAATTCGTGTGCAGTGTAAATGCTACATGAGTACCTTTTTCTCCATTTCTTCAGCAATTTTTCCAAATGGAAAAATTGTAAATCGCCGTCCAAGTAAAATCTTTACATTTAATAAAATAGTAACTCATTTGCGTCTGTCTGTCTGCTTTTCTTTTGCGTTCGCATCACGTAAAAACTAAACTGGATGGAGTTTAACAAAATTTTGTGAGGAGATATATAGAATATAGAACACATTTCAACCCCAAAATATCTTATTTCCAAGAGAAAGTGGAAAAAATCAGTGAAAGTACGCAGTTGAACTAACCGGATATGCATACTTTATTTTTTATGAAGTAACAAAAATACATAAACTGATATGTAGCATATCTTGCAAGGAATTGCCGACGAAGTGGCGGGCACAGCTAGTAATTAATAAAATGACTATACTAGCTTGAAATTTATTCGCCTAAATAGCACCACAACATGCAGTTGCACGAGAGTGAAGCTTTACTCTAACCGTCTGTCTAAACTACTCCTATCTCTTTCCAAAGGATTTATATAGGCATCAATTGCCCGACTGTTACTTCTCTTAAAAAATATATAGTCTTGTAAATATTAACGGCACTTTTAGAGCAATTGTGAATACTCAAAAAATCTGGCAATCACCAATTATCGATGTGTAGATACAAAGATATCAGGGTACATTTTAAACAGTGGAGTATGTCATGAACTATACTGCAAATTAACTAAAATTTTCGTCATTAAACGAATGATGTTTAATGCAAAATATTTTTTTTATAAAACCTTTTAAATTGAATTGCATGTGATAACCAGTGTACGAAAATAAACTAAGCTTTGCGCAAACGTTTTGTGTAAAGATACAAATTTTTCCAATGTTTTAATCGTTAGGAACATGAGCAAACCGAAACAAATACATGACAAAGATGCAAATAAAACAATTGGCTTTTTAATTCCAATTGTATAATTGCAAACAAAACAAAATCAGAAACCAATTTTTGGAGTGATTGATTTAGTTTGTTCAATTTTCGAATGTTCATTTTGTTTATAATTATTTTTGCTGAATTGCTTTTTATTTTATTTTTGTTTTTATACTACTGTAGTCTAAACGAGAATCGAACAAAACAAAACATCTAACAAGTTGCCTTTCAATAGCTCTCAGTGATATAAGTTATATACCGTTTTAATCTATTCTCTACCATAACGAGCAAATCATTTAGCAAACGTTTGCGGAATGCTTTTTCTCAAAACGTGTTCTGAGTAAATGAATGTACAGCATTTACCCGCTAAAACAATAATAGTAAATGGAAAAATTTTTTTTCCCATGTATCTCATTTGTTTTACTAATTACTGTAAAGAACAAAACAAAACGAAAGCAAAAGTCTGCTTTTTTGTTTTTTTTCGTACTCTGGTGAGAAAAGTTGCTTTGCTTAAAGCTATATTTTGTTTACCACTGTTTCTCCGAAAACAGTTATGTCAAAATAGAGAAGGTTGCCCCACATTTGGAAAATTAAGAAAAAAAAAACGAATGGATTTTTTGAGCATATCTTCAACTATTGGCGACATTTTAGATAACCATTGGAAAAGCGTTAAATAAAATCAAATGGCTGCAACTATAATTGATAGCCTTATTTGGTTTAATGCTCTTAAAGATAATGAAATTTTGAAGTCAGGCTTAAGTTCGTTATATTCTTTATAAGTTGAAAAAATATTTTTTATTTTATTACATGAAATGTAATCAGTTTTAAAGAAAAATTGGGAAAATTTTATTTTAGACACCATTGGAATGTTATGCATTTTTTGGTTCGCTATATCCGTCTTCAATATTTTTCTCATCTATCTACTTTGTGTGGTGTTGAGTTGAATTAAACCAGACTTTAAAATTAAATCTGTATGTTAATAAATATCTCGACTAACCTAATTTTCAAATATTCAATACAAATAATTTTATTATATTTAACTACAATTTTATCATATTTATACCCAAATAAATAACGATAAGGAAAGAGTCATATTGGAGAAATTTCTTCAATATAAGGAACTATCTATCCCCGGTTCGCTTCGCTACACCCATCCATAAAAAACACAATAAACACTTGGAAGAAAAGTATGACCAAATTTTAACGCGAAAACGCATGCTATTCTCAATTCAAAAATGTTCCCATCCAACCTGTTTTTTGCTAGACTAAACGTATTAACACGATAACAATTTTTTTAATGGGATGTACACTCCCAGACTATACACATTAGTATGAGGATTATACCTTATGTAGTTCTCTAGGTACGCGATAATAATTTTTCACTTTGTATAGGAGGTACCACGCCCTCCATTCAAATTCAGTCTGTATTTCTCTACACAATGTATCTTAATATGGGGGTTACTGACGCAAAATTCCAAACCGCTACGTATTGCAGTTCTCTAGATACATTATTTTTTACTTTGCATGGGGGGTACCACGCTCACTGTCGTAATTCAGCCTATGTTTTTCTAGAGTATCGCTATGGGTATGGGGTTTACTTGTACCTACTTTGAAGACCATACCTATTATAGTTCTCTATATACACAATAATCATTTTTCACTTTGTATGGGAGGTACCACGCCCACTGTCTCAATTCATTCTATATTTAGGCAGATTATGCTATCTATTGCAGTTCGCCAGGAACACGATAATAATTTTTTACTTTGTATGGGCGGTACCACGCCAACTATTCCGGCTATAACTCATGAACCAATACACATACAGAGACCGTTTGTACATAAAAACCTTGGAATTGACGTCACCTTTCATATCAACTTTGCAGAAACAAAAGCGGTTCACGCATTCCAGAGACTATCAGTTTCTAACACAATGCAACTTTTTTTTTGTATATATAGATTTAATAAAATATTTTCTTTACGCAAATCATCGGTAGATTTGAATAAAAATTTTGTTAGCGGTATAATAACCTATCATTTTTCAATTCTACACCCCATTTTACAGTATTTATGTAAATTTTTGGTTAGGTGTAACAATAAGTATTTATATCTTAAATCCACAAAAAAAATTTTTTTGACCAATTATAGAAATACTAAACCTACTGTAATAAATACAGTTATATTACAAATAAAACGTGCCATATTTCATTCATATCCATGTCCAAGCTTTGATTTTATATACAATCTACTCGACAATTATAGCAATAACAGATTTGTATTTTGTGTTACAGATTTCTATCAAGCAATTATGTGGCTACTATATTACCAAGATCGTAGCTCTGTACACCCGAAATGTATTACTTTGAAGTTGCCTCTTTTTGCAATTAACTTCAAAAATCTCTACTGTGCTTAACTGAAAACTAAAAAAGAAACCACGATAAAATATATGGTTGTTAATATAATAAAGATTTATAAACATATGAGGTACATACTCGTATCTTAATAAACTATCAAATTGACCTTTTTCAACATCAGGTTTTTATTCTTGTTACATACCATATAGCACGTGCCCTTGTTTCATTCATTATTTTCCGGCTTTGCTTAATAACACATTTTTCTGTTTTTGTTGGAACGTGTCTCCAAGTATTTGTCTAAACACACATACTTAGACTCTAACAATATTTGCTCCAATTTTTAACATATATTTTGTTTTTGACATGTTTTCTAGACGAGTGTGCCTTGGCTAGTAACTCATACTTTAACACAAACATAACTCTAATGATAAAACAAAAAGACAAAAATAAGTAATGTCGTTTTTGTATAAAGATAACGTGCCTTTGGGTTACATGTATGACATTATTGACATGTTCAGTGACTGAAAAGTAAAGAAATAAGAAACACTGTAGTAAATACCAAAAGACAATATTGTTGTCCACATGGTGGTGGTAACGTGTTTTTTACGATTTTATTTTTTTAAGTCTAAAAATGAAATTTCCATGACATGTAGCAATACACGTTTAAAATGCCTTTCTTTTTGTTTTTATATATGTATGTATTTTTTTCAAGAAAATTTCTTTTGATATTTTTTTTTTTATTCAAACACATGTCAATTGGTAGCGATTAAGTTAGATTGTTCGTTTCGTTTGGGTCTGTACATATGAATGGATGTATTAATTTTTTATAGAATAAGATATGCCATTTAACATGACAGGTACATTTGTTGGTAAATAGGAGAATTTCTAACAATTAAAGGCATTGATTTTGTAGAAAATAAAATTTAAAAAAAGGAAAATGGATTGTTGTTAAAATTTTGTTTATATTCATTTTTTTCAGTTTTGGACTTCAGACAAAGAACACACGTCTACTATATTTGAAGATTTAGATCGTTACTGCTGGCAGCAACAATCAAACCCTACTGCCTCTACTAATGGTTCAACAACCACTGTAATGCATCATTCGTCACCTGCCAATACATTAAATTCTTTACACCAACCCAGCAGTACTGTGAACCCTTCATCACCACACAATCACCATTCGCCAGCAACACCTGCGAACACTACATCTACATCTTTAACCTCAGCACCCGTGCCACAGACACAGCTAAATAGTGATGGTACCATCTCCAATATCATTTCTACTGATGGCCAAATTTATACACTAACAGTATTAAATGGTAATGAACCTTGGTTGAAACGAGATACAGATGCCCACCTTAATAGCACATTAGATTTGGATAGTCTATTGGGTACATTTCCAGGTTATATTAAATCTGAATATCCTTATGATGACAGTGGCTTTAGTACGGATGGCTGTAAAGATGTGTCAAGTGATACAACGAATGTCATGAACAGAAATAGCAGTAGTGGGGGAGGTGGTGGTGTTGGTAGTGTTAGTGGAATAGGTAACAATCAACGTTTGCCATCTCTGATCCACACCATTTCAGTTACGGGTAATACAGCTGGCGGAAATGTGTCAAATTCTAACGATAATGTTACTACAGCTTTAAGTATTGGCCAACAATTGGATCAGTTTCATAACAACAACAATGATTGGCATATGACGGACCATAACAATGAACAGGTACGTGAAGATATTTTATATCCAAATTTCCTGATTTAAAGGTTTAAAAAAATGAAATAAGATTTATAGAGGTTTTTTAAAATAAAATCATTATCATTGTATCGTTCTTTTGTATTGATGTAAAGGGATTGCGCCATACTCTTGTCGGTCCATCATTGTAGCACTACATCATTATTATCTCATCGCATGACGTTGCCCCAATAGGTAATTGATTTAAAACATTCATGGAGACGTAAGATAAAGGCTTATCTTTGTTCACTGCCAATAGCAGTGCTCGAAAAAGCAATATCTCTTTTTTTAGTAGAATGTAACCAGGAATGTTACGCGCCAAAGGATTTGGATGAGTGCCATCACAAACATGCGTCACCGCATGTTTCGCTATTTCTAATTTAACTGTTGGTACGTTTAGATCTTTATGGATGTTCGGGTTTTTTTATATACCAAGGAGCAGATGTAATTATACGTAGCATTTTATTTTGGAGCCTTTTATATTTCTACATTGCTAGCTGAGGCAGTGCCCCATAATTTAATCTCTTAACACCAAATTGGTTGAAGGGTCGATTTGTACAGTAGAAGTTTTCATCTAAGCTGGCAGTAGAGTTTCTGCCAATAAGCCAGTTGCGTTGCTTTTAACTTCATTTGTGTAAACTTGGATTCTATGTGTTTTCCAAATAAGGCTCCGATCAAGATTTATACCGAGGTATTTGACGTCTCAAATTTGAGGTATCATTTGGTTATTTATGCAAATAGGTAGGCATAAGTCCCTACGCAGTGGGAAAGTTATATGAGTGCACTTTTTTTCAATCACCTTTATTCTCCATTTCTTCAACCATTTTTCCAAATTGATCATGTGGTCTTGTAAAAGTTGTGATGCTACTCGGGCGCTTTCAGGAATACTTAAAAAAGCTGTCTGCACTTGATTGGTAGTTGCGATATCGGATGTGTGCAGAAAGTGTAAAATGGGTGCCAAAATACCATCTTGTGCAACTCCGGCTTTAATGAGCTGAGGCGAGCTTAAGATATTTTCTTCTTTTAGTATGAACTTTCGAGCACTTAAATAATTTGTTATGAGCTTATAGAAGTTTTCGGGCAAGTTTAGCTTTAACTTTTATATAAGGCCTCCATGCCATACCTTGTCGAATGCTTGAGAAACTTCGATAAAAAGTGCAGAACAGTGTCTTTTCTTTAAATGTCTTTTTAATTACATTTACTAATCTATGTATTTGTTAAATCGTACTATGCTGTTTTCTGAAGCCGAATTGAGGATTCGGAATACATCCTTAGGCGCTCAGAATTGGGTTCAACTTAATTATTAATATTCTCTCAAAAAACTTTGATATGTTTGACAAAAAGACTTATAAATCTGTATGATTCAACCTTGGCGTGGTCTTTTCCAAGGTTAAGTATCATAGAGATCGAAGAAATCTTCCACTCTGTAGGAAAATACTCAAGAAGTACAGAAGAATAATTTTTTGGGCTATACGGGGCAATTCAAATAACATCTTGTTGTTGGTTTTATCAATGCCAGGTGCTTTCCTACAGTTTAAATCAGATACTGCCTTTTCAATATCTCGTAGCTCAAACCTTAGGGTACCTGCCAGACTAATATCGATAGGTGGCAGCTCAACTTGGAGTAAATACGTTTTTTAAATGATCAATAATCAAGATACCTTCTTCGGTATCATTTCTTACAGTCAAGAGTCGCTCGACATCTGCAGAATGAATGTGATTGCATCTAATTTGATGTTTCGATCAAAATCAATAAGACACCGCTCTACGTCTTCTAGGGTTCTTGGTAGATGTTTTCCGAACAAGGCGCACCGAGATATTTTCTATATATCAACCAATTTATGCTTGTGCTGGTTGTTGGTGATACGATATTTTGTTGTTCCATATATAGAGAATAGTGGATGATCTGAGGATAATTCTAGTGATGCTTAAACTTTAATTATTTCTCTTGAAATACCCATATACACGTCAAAATCAATATCGTCCGGTATTTTTTGTCGATCAGTAGGCCTATAGGTGGGTTCTTCACTCGAGATCACATTCAGACGCAGTTTTGAACACGACCTTTTGGAGATATTAATCGTGATCCCCAAATTGTATATTTAGCGTTATATTAGCCTGATGCTATGAAACATCAGGCGACAATACTGACACTCTGATACTTGAAATCTATGTGAATAAATTGAAGAAATAACTAAGTTTTGATGAAATTCTTCAAGATGTTGCTTGAAGGTAATCCTCAGAAAAATCACACAGTAAATAATGTTTAATTCAGGTATTTATAAGTTTTCCGATCCACCACATCCCGTCCGCGAGGGTCCTTAGTATCATATAAAATGATTTTAAAGTGAAGTTGATCTTCAAATAAGACCAAAAAACAAATAAAAACATATTTGTTTAAATAATAAAATTAAGTTGATAAGAAAGATTGATAAGAACCAAAAAATTAATAAGCTTATTTGGCTATATAATTAATAATTTTTTTATAATACATATTTCTTTACAGAACTCTGCAGAATCTCTATTACGAAGCGCTTTGCAAGGTAAAGGTTATGCTAAGGGCTTGCATATGCATAATGGAATTACTCTAATGTCAACATCACCCACAGTAAAAGATGATGATATGAGGAGAATGTTATTTCCAGACGATACAGTAAGTACAAAATAGTTGATAACTTTATATATTGTCTGATATTTGATATGATGTCTATAGATCATAAATTCTTAAATTACTTTTTATTTAAAAATATTATTTATTTATTTAATTACAAAATACAATTAGTGGAATTGAAAGATAAGGGGAGGGTAATAGCTTCAAGTGGCCTGTGACCCAACTATTTAACAATATATTTTCTTTTATTTATATAAAAATTAAGACTCTAAATAAAACAGCAGCAACATAAATATATTTTAATTTTATTCCTTTAGGATGGTTTAAATTTCTCCGACACATCTCTGAGTGCTGCACAAATTTTCGATGATACTCAAAGTGCTAATAGCCATAATACGCATATGGTTGTGCCACATTCACCTGTCACAAATGGTCCTTTAACACCGGTCACAAACAATCCAAATACCAACAATAGTAGCAGCAATCAAGCCGCCAATCTTATAGTTGATGACATGTTCCTAACATTAGAAAATGCATTTAGTGATGATTTTGAGAAAATCAAACAGTTTTGTACAGCAGGATCTAATACAAACGACTATACCGCAAACGACGTGATGATGCAAATGTCGCCAAATGCAAATGGAACAGCGCAAGTCACAAATACAACTACGGGCAGCTTACAAGCGGTGACAACAACTCATCAAACAATGCTCACGAGCTTGCATGCACCAGCAATAGCTGCAACGACAACACCAAATAATATATGTAGACAGCCGACACCAGTAGGAGTTATGTCGACAACAATACCAACACATCAACAACAACTACCACCTCAGCCACTTAAGCCGGAAGTGACCACTTCAACACAGCGTATTGTATCAAATGCTAAAGTAACAAAAAAATACAAACGAACATTATCAACAACTCAACACAACAATAACAATAACCCAAATGTCATTAATCACAATCATAACTCAACAAACACTAACAAAGGTTCCTCAAACAACATGACACTAACAAATGGTCCAAATCGTAATGGCAACAATTCAAGTAGTAGTAGCAGCACAAACAGCAGTAACAGCCCCATACATTGTAATGGTATGGTGGGTAGTGGCGTTGTCATGGGTGGTAATTCCACCAGCACTAATTCAGCCAATACTTCATCAAACACCTCTTCATCCTCTTCATCTTCATCATCAACAACGGCTACAGGTCAACGTAAGGAACGATCTTTGCATTACTGTTCTATATGTTCGAAGGGGTTTAAGGACAAGTATTCCGTTAATGTTCATATACGCACCCATACCGGCGAAAAACCATTTGCCTGCACTTTGTGTGGCAAAAGTTTTCGCCAAAAGGCTCATCTGGCTAAACACTACCAAACACATATGGCTCAAAAGAATAATGGCAACTTAGTTAAGGGTAGTTCCGGCAAACATCAACGCTCCCCCAATACGCAAAGTTTAAATACATCCTCTATTGCTGCTCACAACCATCCGAGGTCTTTAAGTATATGCAGCACATCAAACACACCCTCATCAATGACCAACAACACAGTGGGTGGTTTAGTCAGTGGCATTTTATCGTCAACTATTTTACCACCTTTAGGTGTGCCAGTCTCAACGTCATCGGCTCCCACAACGCCCACTACAATACTGCCGCCGGCAAATGGTTTGCTGGCTAACAGGTAGAACTTATTTTAGCCTTTATTTTTTTGTTTTTAATTAAAATTATATTTAACGTTAAATAGTATTAAAATGTTTTCATTTCGAGTTTACTTAACTTTACATTTACTATCTTTTTGTTCCTAATTTTTATGTTTAACTTTTTTTATTGTTTTTCGAAATGCTATTTACACTCAAAGAATTTATTTTATTAATTAAAAAAACTTTTAACAACTATAAGGAAAAAAACTATCTGTAGTTTCTAAACGAATTTATTTTAAATATTTAAGTAAATTATTTATTGTTTTATTTTGTAACTTTATAATTTTTTCATTTTTTGTGTTTGCTTTAGCCAATACATCATACTGTACTGCTTTATTTCTAGCAGTAATTTGAAAATTTGACCTTGTTTCTATGTTCTAACTTTTTTGTGATCAAAAAACCAGAAGCTTGTAATCAAAATGGTTAATAATGAAATTAATTTAGATTTAAAAGCCTTTTCAACAGGTTGATAAATCGGTTGGAAATCTGCATAGATGCATAGATAATAATACTGTTCAGATATAACAACTACATAATTCGATTAATATTTCAGGCTACCTACTGCATCCTGAGAAAACTAAAATACACACGTTTATATGATGCATGACAGCCGATGGAGAAAACCCAATTTTGTGCAGTATGTCTACATTCCAGAACACAAGACGTAGTATTTGTGATTCTGTGGAGCATTGTCAGGTATGCATGGGGCAAGTCCAGAAAATACGAAGTATTATTCTGAGGTCCACTGTTGTTTGTCTAAGATCGCAAAGTCTGTGAGCTTTTGATTCACAACTTGGAATAAAATAGGTGCCAGGATACATCCCTAACGAACTCCAGACTGTACCTGAAAAGGGTCAAAAAGCTTGGCGTTGTAAAGAACGGACATTTGGACCTGTTTTATATAAGTTAATCCAGTATGCCTCTTCTTCTAACCATATATAGTTTCGATTAATGCTGTCAAATACTTTTTTCAAATTCAACAAAAGGAAAATTAAGCTAGGAATTAAATTTCACACATTGTTTAATAATGATGTGAAAGGTGTTTTAATGATCTAAACACCATTGAGAAAGCATGCATGGCAGGTGGTGATGTGTTTTTTTATGCACTTAAGCATTTCTTTATATAACGAGTGATTTTTTAAGAGCTTGAGAACTTTTTTTTTAAAAAGAACGCATAAAATTTGCAAAATCTCATCGGTTCTTTATTTGAAACGTTAGATTGGTCCATGAAATTTACTTTTTGAAGATAATTTCATTTAAATGTTGACCGCGGCTGCGTCTTAGGTGGTCCATTCGGAAAGTCCAATTTTGGGCAACTTTTTCGAGCATTTCGGCCGGAATAGCCCGAATTTCTTCGGAAATGTTGTCTTCCAAAGCTGGAATAGTTGCTGGCTTATTTCTGTAGACTTTAGACTTGACGTAGCCCCACAAAAAATAGTCTAAAGGCGTCAAATCGCATGATCTTGGTGGCCAACTTACCGGTCCATTTCTTGAGATGAATTGTTCTCCGAAGTTTTCCCTCAAAATGGCCATAGAATCGCGAGCTGTGTGGCATGTAGCGCCATCTTGTTGAAACCACATGTCAACCAAGTTCAGTTGTTCCATTTTTGGCAACAAAAAGTTTGTTAGCATCGAACGATAGCGATCGCCATTCACCGTAACGTTGCGTCCAACAGCATCTTTGAAAAAATACGGTCCAATGATTCCACCAGCGTACAAACCACACCAAACAGTGCATTTTTCGGGATGCATGGGCAGTTCTTGAACGGCTTCTGGTTGCTCTTCACTCCAAATGCGGCAATTTTGCTTATTTACGTAGCCATTCAACCAGAAATGAGCCTCATCGCTGAACAAAATTTGTCACATTTGAACATTTCGAACCGAACACTGATTTTGGTAATAAAATTCAATGATTTGCAAGCGTTGCTCGTTAGTAAGTCTATTCATGATGAAATGTCAAAGCATACTGAGCATCTTTCTCTTTGGCACCATGTCTGAAATCTCACGTGATCTGTCAAATACTAATGCATGAAAATCCTAACCTCAAAAAAATCACCCATTATATTAACTTGGCAATAGTGGGCAGTACACATTCACCGCTCCAGTTGATGAAAAAAATGGCACGAAGCTGCTTGGAAATCAAGGCAAAATTTTATTCCCAGCATACCTGAAAAAAAAAATACACGCAACCAATAATACGGTTTTAACAGAGTTATTATCTTTGACATAGAGAAAAATTGCTTTATTTTATCATATACCTAAATTTGTATTCATTTTTAATCATTCAAAAAATTCAGTGTTGAATAAAATCATAATCGCGCTGATGAACGCTAATTTTATTCAAAAGTAAGTCTAGTGATCGAACAAAAATATGAACAACATTCATATTTAATCACTCAAAAAACTCAGCATAGGATAAAATCAACATCGCACTGGTGAACGTTGATTTTGCTTAGTTGAGAATATGATGATCGAACATGTTTTATTTATATGTATGTTTGAACAACGATCGCTGGCGATTAGTAAAATCAAAACGAGGGTGCTGTAGGTTAAGCAATTAGCACGTTGACTACTAAGCACATATGTATGTTGGTTTGAATCGCGCTTCGTATATCAGCCGCGTCAAACTATTAACTTAAATAGATCAGTCGCGCTGCAACACTATTATAAAAATAAATATGATATGCAATTACCGTGTTGCAAAAGTAAAGCTTATCTCTCTTTTCATTTATTTTACCACATGTCCTACCACTACTTTATTCCCAAAGGGAGTAGTGGTAGGCATAATTGACTGATTGTTACTTGTCTTTATAAAAAATATTAACTAAAATTAATATTTAAAAAAATGCCAGATAACCAACCTTTTTAAAAAATTTTAATTTTGTACATGCTCGAGAAACTTGAATGATTTATGCGGGTGTACAAAATGAAAATTTTTAATTTCTGGCTCATGAAATTTGTTCATGAGCAAATTGAAATTTACACATTTCTCATTAATGTGTTGTGAAAGAAAACTTATAACACGCAATTTCATTCGTGAGCATGATAAGTGTGCAAAACCAAAAAATATTATTTAATGAAAATAAAGAAAAAAACGCACACACTCATACATGAGAGGTGAAAAAATAAAAAGCAAATTAGATGGTATTTCATGTGTAATGATACCAGACGAGTATAAATGAGCAAAAGTGGTGAGCAAATACTTACTCTGGTAGTATAATACTTCATTATAATCGTTGTTTTCAGAGAGAACATATTTTCGAATTGATTAAAATTTAGCATGACTAAAATCCCAGAGCCAACAAGAAGTATTGGTTTGATTGATTTAAAATCAACAATAATGTTTTAATAACCAAAATATAAATTATTAAAAATTTTAATCGTTTGAATGAAAAGGCGTGTTTTTTGGATGTTGCTTACTTATGAAAGTTTTAAGAATCACCCGTTATCATTCTCTAACCATTTTTGATGTAACAGTTTTTTTTAAGTCTTAAGTCGGCGTAAGATTTGTGTTATTTTTAATTAATTCTAAATATCGCCGTTATACATTAAAGACATGTTCGTGTCTTAAACTAATAAATGTTAGTGCAAGAAACTTGGTTTTACACACAAAAAAGAAAAAACAACTGGAATTATAATTTTTCGAATTACTCAACAACTCAACTCCTTTTACAAAAACCTGTAAATAATTAATTATCAATTATCTAAATAAATAAAACACAAACTAAAAATAATCCATGTAATTTAAAATGTGCCAAATCAAATAATAATCAGCATCATAAGAAGACACTTTAAAACTATTAACTCTTTGAAACCAAGTGATTGAATAAAAAATAGAATAGTTTAACATTGAATGAAAAAGAACAAGTATTGTACGTTATCTCAAAAAATATTTTAACATATCATATGCACTTTACATAAATACATAAATATAAAAAATAATGTAATAAAAATTGTTAGATCATACTTGCCATTTTTAAATCAAATAATATGCGCGTCATTCTAATAGGGTCACTTAGTAATCTTTCTGTTTATGCAAAGTTATACAAAATTAATGCCTGATTACGTTTTCTAAAATGTTGTTTATCGTAAGTTTTATTTATAAAAAAAAATTATTAAAGTTTTCTCATCGTGCTTAACATCAAAATGGTTAGTTAAATTAAATTCAAATATTTCAATATAATTTGTTCTTAGCTTTGAGTTTGTTAGTCATTTATCGAACTAAAGTTGCGGTCTTCGGTATAATTTTTATATACAAAAAACGCCACATATGCTTCTTTACATTAAGCATCGCTAGGATGCCATAAGAGAATCCAAGTACCCTCAATCGATGGTAAAATCACATTATTTTCATATGAAAACATAGTTTACAATGGAATTCAATTTTTTTTTTCATATTTGTTTATTGTATCTTCAATATGTTTGAACTAACAAAAATTACTCATATCATAAGTCTAAAATAAAATATACTTTTTAAGTCCAGCCAGTGCAAGACAAAAAAAAATGTATGTTCCACGATTGTTGAAATTATTTACGGGTCATCCCTCTATTGTACGTCCAAGAAAAGCAGTATCTCTTCTTTTTAGTCGAATATAAGCAGGAGCATTAAGAATGTTACGCTCCAATGGATTTGGATGACTTTCAAGCTTTCTCAAATACGTTACCGTATGTTTCGCTATTTCTGATTTAACTGTTGGCACGTTTAGATCTTTGTGAATGCTAGAGTTTTTGATATACCAGGGAGCAACTGTGATCATTCGAAGAATCTTATTTTGGCGCCTTTGAATTTTTTCAACATTGCTAGCTGAGGCAGTGCCCCATAGCACCAAATTGGTTTAAGTATCGACTTGTACAGTAGTAATTTGCAATCTAAGCTGAGGGTAGAGTTTCTGCCAATAGGCCAGTTTAGTTGGACTGCTTTTAACTTCATTTGTGTCAACTTGCATTCTTTGTGGCTTTTCCAAGTAAGGCGCCGGTCAAGATGCATACCGAGGTATTTGACGTCTGAAGGCTGGGGTATCATTTGACTATTTATGCGTTTAGGGGGGCATGAGTCCCTACGCATTGTGAAAGTTATATGAGTGGATTTTTTTTCATTCACCTTAATTCTCCATTTCTTCAACCAGTTTTCCAATTTGAGTACGTGATCTTGTAAATCTTGTGATGCTACTTGCGTGCTTTCATGAATACTTAAAAAAGCTGTGTCATCAGCAAATGTTGATGTGTGCACTTGATTGCTAGTTTGATTGATTGATTGCTAGATTGGCAAATATAAAATGGGTCCCAAAATACTACCCTGTGGAACTCCTGCTTTAATAAGCTGAGGCGAGCTTAAGAAATCTCCTTCTTTTAGTATGAACTTTATATCAGTTAAATAATTTTTTATGAGCTTATAGAAGTTTTTGGGCAAATTCAGCTTTAACTTGTATATAAGGCCTTCGTGCCATACCTTGTCAAATGCTTGAGAAACATCGATAAAAAATGCAGAACAGTATATTTTTTCTTCAAAGGTCTTTTTAATTAAAAATAAATGTAAATGTAATTCATTTACTAATCTGTGTGTTTGTTGGATCGTACTATGTTGTTTTCTGAAGCCAAATTGATGGTTCGGAATACATCCTTTGCCGCTCAGAATTGGGTTCAACTTAATTATTAATATTCTCTCAAACAGCTTTGATATATTTGATAATAGGTTTATAGGTCTGTTTGATTCAACCTTGGTGTTATCTTTTCCAGGCTTATGTATCATAGTAATCAAAGAAATTTTCTACTTTGTAGGAAAGAACTCAAGACGTAAAATGGCATTAAAAACAAAAAGAAAGATTTTTTGGGCTATACGGGGCAACTCAAATAACATCTTGTTACTGATTTTATCAATGCCAGGTGCTTTCTTTGAGTTTAAATCAGTTATTTCCTTTTCAATATCTCGAAGCTCGAACCTTAGGGTAACTGCCGCACTAACATCGATAGGTGGGAGCTCAGCTATATCAGTCGAGACAATTGGAGTAAACACGTTTTTTAAATGATCACCAAACACATTACCTTTTTCGGTATCATTTCTTGCCAGCCTCCACAAGAAGGAGGCTTACGTACGACTGGTCTTTTGAGGTTTCGACATGCACGCCATAATGAATAATCTGATTGTGGAGTTGGGTCCAGATCTTCCAGGTAATTTTTCAGAGATACTACCCTTTGAGATTCTAGTAGGTCTCTTAGCCGCTTTCAAATTGACTATTAATTTACTGTTCTGCATAGTCTTTAGAAAATAGGATCAACAGGGACAGGCTTTAAATTGTTTAATTTGGTTTTAGTTTTCATCGATATTTTTATGATGTGCGGCAAATTTCAGTCTCCAAATTAAGTGTTCACATTAGCATATTCAACCATAACTCAAGGACGGTTTGTGAATAAATAGTGTTCGTGAGTTTTCATTTCAACAACATTTACGCTAAATAACAAAAATAATGTAATCACATAATTACCTTAGTATGTATTTCAGAAATAACCAAATTATACATCACGTACGCGACTTAAAAATATTGTTACGTTTTATTATTCAACAAAAGGATCTTTCAAAACTAAACACGTAAATAATTATTTTAATTTACGGACACTACATTCAGCTTTGTTTAAATAACTATTGTTAACACTGTTTAACACTTTCGAACTTATCTACAAATCACCGTTCACGTTCAAATAAATACTCACTCGCAACTTGTGTACATAAATATATGAGCTACTTGAGAAAACTCTGTAACAACAACTAAGGCAAACTTAGCAAACTGGGAAAGTCCCGATTATAGAAAAACAACCGCTCGTTTCTATTAAGTTTTAGCAACAAAGTAGAAATACAAATCAAATACAAATTTATTCTGGTATTAAATTAATTGGATTTGTTCCGCCAGTAAATAAAATACTGTTGTCATACGTTTCAGTGAAGATCGTCGTCACTGGCTGTTGTCAGTATTTCAAATATCTCTCAAATTAAAGGTGCCGTACTAATCAGTTAACGCAGCGCCATCTGTATTTCAAATATTCCACTTTCAAAAATTAAAGGTGCCGTACTAAGCAGTATTTTTATACTGTAAGTCGGTTTTTCTCCACTTTCTCTAGGAAATAAGGTATTTTTGCTGAAAAAAGCATCCTATATTGGGATCAGGATACTTAGGTACCACCTCACAAAATTTTATTAAAATCTATCCAGTCGTTTTTACATGATACGAACGCAAAAGAAAATGAATTACTATTTTATTATACATATGTATAGATATCTACTGTAAAAACAAGTAACGAAAATAAATAATGGGTGATTTTTTTGAGGTTAGGATTTTCATGCATTAGTATTTGACAGATCACGTGAGATTTCAGACATGGTGCCAAAGAGAAAGATGCTCAGTATGCTTTGACATTTCATCATGAATAGACTTACTAACGAGCAACGCTTGCAAATCATTGAATTTTATTACCAAAATCAGTGTTCGGTTCGAAATGTTCAAATGTGACAAATTTTGTTCAGCGATGAGGCTCATTTCTGGTTGAATGGCTACGTAAATAAGCAAAATTGCCGCATTTGGAGTGAAGAGCAACCAGAAGCCGTTCAAGAACTGCCCATGCATCCCGAAAAATGCACTGTTTGGTGTGGTTTGTACGCTGGTGGAATCATTGGACCGTATTTTTTCAAAGATGCTGTTGGACGCAACGTTACGGTGAATGGCGATCGCTATCGTTCGATGCTAACAAACTTTTTGTTGCCAAAAATGGAACAACTGAACTTGGTTGACATGTGGTTTCAACAAGATGGCGCTACATGCCACACAGCTCGCGATTCTATGGCCATTTTGAGGGAAAACTTCGGAGAACAATTCATCTCAAGAAATGGACCGGTAAGTTGGCCACCAAGATCATGCGATTTGACGCCTTTAGACTATTTTTTGTGGGGCTACGTCAAGTCTAAAGTCTACATAAATAAGCCAGCAACTATTCCAGCTTTGGAAGACAACATTTCCGAAGAAGTTCGGGCTATTCCGGCCGAAATGCTCGAAAAAGTTGCCCAAAATTGGACTTTCCGAATAGACCACCTAAGACGCAGCCGCGGTCAACATTTAAATGAAATTATCTTCAAAAAGTAAATGTCATGGACCAATCTAACGTTTCAAATAAAGAACCGATGAGATTTTGCAAATTTTATGCGTTTTTTTTAAAAAAAGATTTCTCAAGCTCTTAAAAAATCACTCGTTATAATAAAAATAAAAGCGTGTTCCCTAGATGTCACGAATTTGAGGAATTTGACCTTCTCTTCTAAAAATTATAGGCAGGCACTTGATATTTACACAGGGTATTTAGTAGTATGCTCTAGTATAAAAATATTTAAAAATTAAAGGGTGCCCCATACGACGTGACAAAATTAACAACTTTTATTATTAAAGTTGTACGGAACCCTACGTGTGTGAGTCTGACTTGCACTTGACTGATTTATTTCTGCGAATTCAATATGCATTTCAAAAAATATTTCATGTACAGAAACGGTACTGCATTCCATTGTCCAGCATTCTGGCTTAAAAGTTATGGTCACCGTAACTATAGGACTTCTACCTTTATATAAGAGCGATTAGATTAGAATACAGTACTTAACGTTTAAAATTTATTTTCTGCTTAAAAAAGAAAAAGTAATAACAAAACTATAAAATATTTTTTTTTGCCCCAAATTTTTATATCGATGAAATAGTTTTGGTCTGTTTAATTTATGTAATTTCCAGTTCTTTATTTACGTAACCAAACCAGAAATTGGTAAATAGGTTTTAAGCAATTAACTGCCAAAAACAGTATCCCGACATTGGCACTTCCATAAAAAATAAGTAAAAATAAAATAAATAATAAGTTGTCTGTTTTAATCGTATTTAATGATGAAATCAACCCAAATTTCATTTTAATGATACCAATGTTTAAATTTTTAAATCCATATGAAAAATTATGAAATTATTAGGCACGAACATTTTTTGGGCGACAAGAACTGTTATTTGGATCATAAAATCGGACAAAACTTCCTTACCGAATTTTAAGACAAATTTATTCTATCATAGAAAATTAAATGAAGGGAAAAAAAAATAATAAGTGACCTTACCGCGCTGACGCATACTTTATAAAGAAACCCAGAGTTTATTTGATATTAAAAAATATATAATTATTAACTATGAAAAAGTTATTTAAATACGCTAATTATTAAGTTAATAAAATTTGTTTAAATGCCAAGTATTTTATTCTAATAGAACGAACGTATTGTATTGAAATGTTTTTAAAGTTGTAATCTAACTGCCAATACTTTTAAATCATTTAGCATGTAGTAGTTAAGTAAATTAAAAGTAATAAAACTTATAAATATTTTATGTGATTTTTTTTGTATTTTTCTTGTTAAATAATTATTTTTTTATTTAAAGTATTTTTTGTTTAACAAAAGAAAAACTGAATGCAATTTTTTAATTAGTAAATGGTGGGGGCTCCTTTTTTTGCTATTTTTATACAAAGATTTAAAAAAGTAATTAATTAAAATTAAATTAATTAAAATAATTTATTATGTATTTATAATATTATTAATGTATAATTTTGATCGTTAATTAAATCATTATTTACACTGTTTTGCCAGGGGTATGTAAATATTAAAAGAAAGAGGAAGTGAAAATGATTTGTATAGAAAGCAAATAAAAATTAAATTTAAAATCATTTTAACGATTTATAATTGTTTAATATTTTATGGTTTAACTATAATAGCGAATGTATTTTTTATTATTATTAATAATGTTAAAATAGTTCTGCTAATATAAACACAATTAATGTAAAAATTTGTTATTAAAATTTTTGTATTTTGAGATAAAGTTTTTAATTTTATAGTTTATTAGAAATATTTTTATGAACAGAATTTTTATTATTTAATAAATAAAATTATAAATGATAATCATAAAATTAAAACTACGTATGTTGATTATTGTGAAAACTGCTGATCTGAAACTAAGGAACGTAAGTATGCTTAAGGCTGTTTCAAACAATAATACAAGCTGTTTGAAAATTTTGTTAAACATAATAATAACAACTAATCATGTCACGGTTTCATTTTCCTCAAAAGTTTTAATTTACATACATATGTATGATAGTGTGAAGCGGCCTTTGAGAAAAACCTATCTCAGATATTAAATTTTATATTTCATATAGAAATATCTTTACGATTCAGGAAATATATAAAACATCATTATCACAAAATAAAATGAGGAAAATGCTCCAATGAAAAACTTAACTAAAAAAGTGTAATTTACTTTATAGAACGTTTCCTCTGAAACACCTATACTGCAGGCTATTCTTCTAGTTTCCCACATGCTTGCGTTTTGCTGTGTTCTTAAAATTACGATTATACGTATCATGCTCAATTCGTTTTACTCTATATGTTCTAAAAATGCTTCTCAGACTGGTGTATTGTATTACCCTCCGACAGCCAGAAGTTTTGATCACAGAAATTATTATTTTTTCTACGGACCCTAGCGAAAGAGAAAAAATTATACTTTATCAAGTTTATATTCAAACCTATGAACTTATAATCAACTTTACTCTTATAACACTGTACTCTTCAGTAAGCAAAGTTATAATGGGGCAACGTGCTGAACCTATGGAAATCCATCGGAAGCAGAAAAAATCGGACCTAGATAACCATTCAGGAACGGTGCACTAACGGACTGCTTTAAACTAACTTTATCTTATTACCTCCTACGAGTATGTATCAATTCACTAGGCAGGAACTGCTGAATTCTTCAAACGCATAAGAATCGGACCTTGGTAATGCCACAGGAACGCGGATGCTATAAACTTTTTCTTATATCGCTTTACTTGCGCTCCCTGCTCTCTGTCCCAACTTACTACTAGATAAGGATTGCCAATAGGAAATTACATTTAAATGCATTTAATTAATATTCCAAGAGTTTTTGATATAAAGAGAACAGATTGATAGTCTAAATTGAACAATTCAACATTCAGATTATGTGGAGGACAAAGATTTAAAAAAATATATGTATGTAAGGATGTATGTATATAAATAATATTGACAAAATAACAATAATAAATTTGTGGCCATACACAAGATTGGGATTCCATGGCCATTCATAAAAAAATTGTGTAATTCACACCAATTTTGAGAAAAAATTATTCTTTATATTTATGCACAAAACATCCCGAACTTTTTCTCTGGGTAAATTTTATGAAATGAATATTACAGTTGTTTAAGAAAAAATTGCAAATAAAAAAAAATTATTAAAATCAACAAATATAAATACAATCAAAGTCAAAGTAAAAGTAAAATACGTCCTAAAAATATGTTGTTCGATTTTACTTTAAAAGAATTTCACACAAAATTTTTTTAAGAAGGAAGGAAAAAAGTTACTTTTTTATTATATGTATAGTTAAAATGAAATAGTGAAATTGTCATCGTCACAACAATCAAATGCTGTTGGTTTTGACAATATCCAACCGAAATTTCTTAAACTTATCCTACCAGCTATGATTCCTTATATTACTTACATTTTTAATAATATTATCACAAAAAGCAGCTTTCCTGAGAACTGGAAGTATGCTAAAGTAATACCTATACCTAAAGCTAATGACGATTTTCGCCCAATTTCAATTCTACCATACCTTTCTAAAGTATTTGAAAGACTTTTGCATAAGCAGATCTACAAATATATTAATGATTATAGCTTAATAACTGATCGTCAATCTGGTTTTCGACCTAAACATAGCTGTATTAGTGCACTTATTGATGTTTCTGAAGAATTACACACTGTGTAATTTTTTAAGTCATGGCAAAATAACCATATACGGATACCACTACGAGATAAAAGACCAAAAATAAAAGACCCCTATCTCCCAAGAGACAAGAGCTACAACTGTGCCTCAGAGAGTATATCAAAATTTCAAACGGTTTGCAAAATATGAGCTTGAGTAAATGATCATTTTTTTGCAAAAATGACATTGAGGCCCCACATTTTTGAGGGCCCATAAAAAAAAACCTGGAGGACTTTGGGCAAAACTGGAAGACAGGGGTGTTTTTTTTTGGTCTTTTATCACGTAGTGGTATCCGTATATGGTTATTCTTTTCCGTGTTGCACTGTGTTACGAAATAATATTGATAGTCATGTTTCATTACTTGTTCTTCTGGATCATTTGAAAGCCTTCGACATGGTTGATCATGAGATTATCTGCAAAAAGCTTGATTGTTTTTTTAACTTCTCAGCTTCTTCGTATAATACGTATACTGCTTGCAAAGACGTATATAATGCCAACCCTGCTATACGGTTGTGAGATATTTGGAAGTAGTGATTCCACGAGCATCAGAAAGAATGAAACTACCTTTAATGCTATAATTAGATATGTGCATGGCTTAAAGAGATTTGACCATGTTACACCATTTCAAAGAAATTTATACGGAGTTACATTTACTAACTTATTGAAAATACGAACACTGATGATGTTGCACAAAATTATTTACACACGTGTACCTATGTATCTCTATAGGCGTCTTTCGTTCACTAGATCTCAAAGGTCTAATAATATACTTCATGTTAGATACCGCACGGTAGCGATGGCTGGCATAAAACTTAGGTCCACGAGGAGAGGCTTGGTAAATGTGGATGCCATAGGGGTCTAAGCCTTGGACCTTTGTACTCCGCAATCAAAAAGTCGAAATAACAAGACCATAAAAACAGTTTAAACCGTTTTAATTAAAAACTCTATTTCCTCTTTTTCCTTCTCTTTAAGCATTTGAACTTTAGTTTTCTTCTAAGGTACCTACGATAATAAACCCAAGTGTTGTTTTTTGCTCACGACCGTATACAAAACCTATACATACATACATATGTGTATATGCACTAGTTAAAAAATAACTTTTTATATGTATGTTTTATCACTCAAACTAATTGAAATAATTTAATTATATATTTTATGCTCCTGCAAAACTTACAGGTGTTGAAATGAGTACATGTTCAAACACATTCATGTACATAATTAATGTACAAATAAAGTGACATAATTATCATGAAACCTGTAATTTAAGTACAATTGAAATGTATTTTTTCCTCCGACTAACTTACAATTAATTATCACTAGAATTATATTACGTATAAAAACGCCTGTTTTCTGTTGTAATGTCATTAATTTAATGTAATATGTTACACGCATTATTTAAATTGAAAGGGAAAATTTATAGCAAAAGAAAATTTATCATTATTTTGATAGAACAGTTTTTTTTTAATATTTGTAATATTTTCAATTACACAAGTATAAACCCAATTCTGTTTTTACACGGTGTTTTTTTTTTAAATAAAAAAATAATTTGTTTACACGATTTTATTCCATTTAGCACGATTCAAATCTTTTGAGCTTAGATTTTATTTGTACAATTTAAGTTTTGCGAAATATTTTCATATTTCATATTTATTTTCAAATTAGAGGAATTAAATTTTTTAGCACACAAGCATTTTTACATGTTAGAGCAATTGAAATGTGTTAATATTTTGTGATATTCTTTAGTAAGCAAAATTTAAATTTTAGATCGCCTTCAAAAAGGAAAAGGCTCAACATTTCTTAGCAAAATGTTCGGTTTAAACGAAATCACAGTAAGAACTATAAAAAAAATTTAAATTCAAGTAGGCAATCGTTGATTTCTATAACGAAACTATCTATTAAGTCTTCATCATAATCTAAAGATGCAAATAAACGAGGCAAATACACATTATACTCGTATGTACATGCATATACATATCGCACCCTAAATACAAAAGGATCCCAACTCAAAATACTAAAATTTTCAGGAGAGACAAAAAACTGTTTATGTAGAGAAGCAACACACTTAACACAAAAATAGACATAACTGTATTTTTCCTGTTAAAGAAGATCTCTGAATTAATCTATGGAAAAAAGTCAGTTTTGGAAAATTTTGAGTTGTGACCCTTTTGTATTTAAGGTGCGATATGTGTAAAAATAAACATGGTGTCTTGTTCTTAAAAAAATTCTTGTTTTTCACTATTTTTAATAGGTTTTAGAGATAAGGAACCAACCACCTATTTTTGTAGATGATCAATGTCTTCTTTTACACGGATTTTTCTGGAACTAATCTACCGTGTAAAAACAGAATTAGTTGTACATGGTTTTGGGACATTTTCACTCAGGTTGTTTGAGCGCTGAATTAAAATCTGGTATTCTTTTAAAAGCCAAAGTATTGCTAGAGACCTGTGCAACAATCAAAATTTTTTTAACAATTGATTTAGAAAATGTTTGTTGTGCTTATGAAGCGAAATGTTGGAAAAATTATTTGTTTTTCATCCTTTTTGAAAATATTTTCCACAAAACTAAGGCCCATTATTATAACTTGCCTTTAGCTAAAGTTAGGATTTTGTTGGAGCGATAAATAGTTTTTCGTTATTAAAAGTAAGCTAAAACCCACTTTTAACTATCATGTACTATAAGGACAAGTTATAGCAATGATCATTATCCTTATTATTGTAACGAAAAACTACTTATTGCTCCAACAAAATCCCAACTTTAGCTAAACGCAAGTTATAATAATGGGCCTAAGTCTTTTTTGCTTTCTTTTTGATCTATTATATGCTTCTCAGTTTCTTCTTTGTCTTCCCCTTCTCCCTCTTTTTCCTCTTCTTCAAAGGTGTTTTTATATAGCCAAAAAACCATATAAATAATATGCTGAAAATCGGCATTTGACTGCAAAGTTTGAAGGTCGATTAAAAAAAATTCGAAGTAACATAAGCAAACGCCGCAATACGTGTTTTCTAATTTAGCCTCTATTTTCACCCCTCTCTTTCAGAATCGACCTAACTTTTGCTCACTTGAATTTGTTCTACAGTGTAACTCTATAACTGTTTACCCCACTTGATTGAGCAAAAATAAGCACAAAAATTACATTATACCTTGTTCAGACATAAACCTGAATTGCGCAATTAAAGAATTTACTCAATTAAGGGCTTAATTGAGCACCATTCGAGAATTTAATTACTAAATTAAGCAATTAGTACGTAATTGCGTCACTAAATGATTAAAATGCTAAATGAACCATGCTGTGAATTAAAGTGAGTTGTCTGCTTGTCACAATAATACTAGAAAGAAGCTTTACTACAACAACATAAAGCACATGTATTTTGTGGGTTGAATTTAATTTTCAGATGTCAAAAACAGCGGACTGAAATAAAAAATTAAAAAATAAATTTTGGGTTTTTACCATTAAATTCTTTTAACGAAATGAAATAAAATCGCATTTTTTTTAAGCGCAACTTTTATCAATTTTATTTAAACAAAACGAAAAATTGTATACGATTATAATAAAAGCAATGTTTTTCAGCTCAGTCAAAAACTAAATGAGTAAACTTAATTAAGCATGTGTGAACACTAAATTAAATTGCTCAATTAAGACTAAATTGTCTTAATTAAGAAAACATGTCTAAACAAGGTATTATGATCAATACACACGAGGAATTTTACAATAATTCTGTTCCAGTATTTCTTTTATTCGCATTGGCTATGGGCTCTCCTAGAATACTAAACCACATTAGTTTTACGTGTAGTTTTTTTAGTTATTGTTGCTACACAATTATCCAACAAATTCCACAATTTTTTTTTTCAAAAAACAAATACAAAGCCTATTTAGTCATTATACTGCTTTAAGAAAGTTAACAAAGTTAACGTAAAATTTACGTGGTGTTAGTGGTAAGCGAATAATTTGCGTACGTCAATTGTACGTAGCGTCAGTAATAAGAGTACAAATTTGTAGAAGTATTTTATCTACCGAATGATAAAGGCAAGTAAAAAGCCGATGAATTCAAAGCGAGGTTCCAACTGTGAAGATGTTGCGGCATTTTCACTTTAGTTACTTCAGCGACGTTAGTGATAAAGAGAAGGATTTTCGCTTTTAAGAATTGGTACCCAACTGCAACAGATTAAAATTACATCGAAAAATAATTGTCAGCAGCATAGAATATAGCTTGTAATAAAAATTAAAAGTATGAAAAAAAAATTGTGCACATGGACCCGTCTTTCGAAGAACTTCCTCGAGAAAAGGTAAAGAGACCATATTGGAAATTTTGCCACCATTCGAAGAAGCTTAAGACAACCATATTGTCAAATTTATAAAAGCGTGACAGTATGTGGGGAGAATCAAATAAAAGTATGCGAAGACTGTATTAATCAGGACTAATGATACATACATATCAGCATTTATTTCATTTCATAGTATTTTATTCATGATAGTATTTTATTCTACATTATATAAAAATATCTTAAAATGGACTCATAAATAAATCCACTAGGTTAGAAATACTAAGGTAAGGTCGTCCTAAAATTAAAACGAAACTTTTTTTAAGTCAAATTTCTAATTTCAAACAACCCAGACATGGAAGCACATTTTTCTACATATTTTTAAAAACTATTAAATAAAAAAAAAATACTAATAAATTTTTGGTGACATTTTTAAACAATGTATGCCCGTGGTAGCCAACTTTGGGGGCCCACCTACAAGCCCCCATTCGAATTACTATGCCAATCGTATATCGAGTCGCTTAAAAATGGTGAATCTTTTATTAAAACATTTGGGCAATTCTTAATTATTATGAAAAATATAAAAATTAATTATTCTCCAAAAACGACGAAAAGGTACCCAAAATTGTTGGGTTACTTTTTATCGGAAATATTACCCAATTCTATATGGATATTTCTAGGGATATTTTTCATTTTTGCTTTTTCAGAGGGTCCGTTTGCCTGCAGGCATTTAAAATGATTCAGTTTGATATATTCTTTTCATCAGCATTCTTCTAAGCAAAAGGAGAAAAAACCCATACATATGTATATCGCAGAAAAATTTTTAGAAATCATTAATTCACTTACCACGTTGTTGTTAATGTATGCAACATTTCATTTTCTCCTAATCATTCATCTGGAAAATCTTTTAAGTGTTAATGTCCAGCAAAAACAAACCGTATGAAGAAAATCATTAATTATACAATCAGTAAGCAAGCAAGCAAGCACTCTACTCCAGTAAACTTTTAGCCTCTTTTGACACATGAAGCAAAGTATGAAACAACATTCACAATAAAACAAACTGAAAATTACCAACGGTACTTAACTCCTTGTGATCTTACAACATCGACATCTTCGCATTTAATCTAGTAAACAAAAAAATATTATAAACGACGCACATAAAAAAATTTAAGAAAAATATTTGTTTAAGTTTTCTTACCATGAAGACAAACGAAAAAAAAAACTATGAAAAGATAAACATAAACGCTGCCTATTGAGGTGTATGGTACAATGAATATCTACAACGACTGACTTTCATAACTAGATACTAACAAAAAACACATATACACGCTTACCGACAAAAGTAAGTACGTTTATAAGAATCTGCACAGTGGGTCCGATCAAAAAATAAAAAATAGCGAACTGGTACCTTTGTCCCAAATTTTCATAGGGCCATTTCTATAGGATCTTCCATTGTATAACTTTCCAATTAGGGGAACACTTGAAAGACGACGGATATATACATATATATATTTTTTTGTTGTTGTCGAAAAGGCCCGCTTAATTTAATTTCAGTGACTTTCTAAGATAATCTTGAACTCTGTGAGATTTTTGAACGAACTTGAAACCCAAGTGGATGTTTAATTGCACTTTCTGTTAAATCGCCTTACATTATTGGATAAGTAGTTACATTTTGGCAGCAGCAAACCGATTTTTTTATGTTTTAATGAATATTCCTTTAAATTTATTGTGCTAATGCCTCACAATAAGAGTGACCTCAAGTTACTTACGAAATAGTTTACCGGTCTTACTATATTAATACAAATTCTCAGGGGACGCGACCTGCATTGGGGTCATTTAGCTTAGGTTAGGAGGGGTAGAGCTAATTATTTATTACCCGCAAAAATTTAATTTTTCGTACATTAGCCATTTGATTCCCATGATGAATTTGACAACGTCATCAAGTTTGTATCCCGCACCATTGCTTAAACATCGCTCGAGCAGCTTATAGAGACTGGAGATTTGAAGTCTCAAGCAATGACAGACAATGTGATCCAAAATTTCATCCTCACAAATCCGTAGTTCCAATTTCCTATAGGATCATAGTCCTCCTCGAATAATGACCCGTTATTATCCTAATAAAAACCGTATGAGCTTTCATTCCCAAACCTAAAAGTATGTTTGACCTTACAATGTCCAAAATAGGTCACATGGCCCTATACACTCTTCAATCCCATTTTCATCTAAAGGATTGCTCAATTCTAAATGACGAACCTACCAAATTCCTCTGTGGTAGTGGATGATCGGTGGCTGTACCATACTTTTCAGTGTCTCGAACTTCATTGTAGAACTCATCTGATTCAGTTCAGCAGCAACTACTTTTTTTAAGATAACACTACGTGCAAAGCTCTTCGCTTGTTTTTAGAAAATACCCAAATTATTTGGTAGGCATCGAACCCGCAACCCGCAGTCTGACAGACTAATGCTTTACCAATCAGTCTATCTACCAAAGGCAAATCGGATGAGACGGCACTGCATATGCTTGTAGGATACATTGAAAAATCTCGAGAGCATAAGGAATATGCATTGGTGGCGTTCCTTGATATAGAGGGAGCGTTCAACAACGTGAAACCGGAGTCCATCATTAGGGCTCTGGAAAGACTGGATGTAAATAAGTCAATTATTAGCTTCATTAGGAGTTTGCTGACCTATAGAGTCATCATATCGAATATGGGGCAGGCTACTGTCTGTAAGGCAGCTGGACGAGGGACATCACAGGGAAGGGTGCTGTCACCTCTTCTTTGAAACCTTGCCACAAACTCATTGCCTACTGGACTCCATGATGTTCACAACTGTAGCATATGCGGATGACGTTGCAGTAGCTGTGTCAGGTAGACACCTGGACACTCTACCGCAACGTTTGCAAACATCACTTAGACATATTAGTAAGTGGAGCACCGAAAGTGGTCTAAGTGTTAATGCGCAGAAAACGGATCTTGTATTATTCACCAGAAGAAACAAGGTTCCTATATTTCCGCTACCACTCCTAAACGGAATGGAGTTTAAATTATCTGACAGAGCGAAATATCTAGGTGTTATTCTAGATTACAAACTGTCATGGAACCCTAATATACAATTTAGGGCAAACAAGGCTCTAATAGCCATATATACCTGTAAGAAGGCCATAGGTAAAAACTGGGGCATTAGCCCCGGAAATGCCTACTGGCTCTTCAATACAGTGATAAAGCCCATACTAATGTATGGAGCGCTAGTATGGTGGCCTGCATTATGTAAGCCTACATATTGTAGCATAGTAAACAAAGTACTACGCACTTCAGCCTTGATGATCACGAGTGCCATACGCACGACGCCATCAAAGGCTCTGTTAAGAATGTTGCACTGGCTTCCAGCTGATCTAATGGCCAAACAGCTGGCCTTGAACTCGGCAGTAAGGCTTAGTGCAGCTGGGGCATGGAAATTGAACAGTTTCGGCCATGCGACTATTTTGGGATGTGTGCGCATATCGACTATCCCGGAAAATATTGACTATTGTGAACCCTCAGCCATGCCGATCAGAAGATTCGGAATATCAACTTCAGGCACGTCATCTATGATGACACATGATCTTCATCAAGAAGACGTGCTAAATCGGAAAATGGAGTAGGTGGAGGCGTCTTCATTCCTCATTTTCAAATAAGGATGAGGTTTAGGCTGCAAAACCAATGCAGCACTGTTCAGGCTGAAATTTCTGCCATAAAAAGAGCGGCAAACTTGCTTAGGTATCACAGGGTATATGGTAAGGATATCCAGTTTCGTACCGATAGCAAAGCTGCGATACACTCCTTATCGGGCGTTTATACAACGTCCAGTTTGGTTCGTGAATGCCGGACATCTCTAGATGAACTGGCGAGACATTCCAACCTGGAACTCTTTTGGGGGCCGGGGCATGCGGGAATGCCCGCAAATGAAACTGCGGACGAACTGGCTAGATCTGGAACCTACCTTAGGGACCAGGAGATAGATCAACTAGTTGGCGTTCCGCTAAATTGCTGTAAAGATAATTTCCAGCAGGAACTACTGAGGGCTGCGCAAACCAGATGGTCGAACGAGCCCACCTGTATGATCTCGAGGCTTTTATGGCCTCAGTATGATTGCAAACGTACAACTTTGGCACACTAGTGTCTGTGCTGACAGGGCACTGCACTATAGATGCACATGCTAGGAGATTAAATCTGCCGTATAATGACTTCTGCAGAAGCTGTCAAGACGAGGAGGAAGAAGAGACGGTGAAGCACCTCCTCTGTCACTGTCCGGCCCTATCTACGGAAAGGGCGGCGCTGCTTGGCAACCCGTTACTACAAGACCTTGCAGACTTATCGAGTTGCGATATTAACAGGGTAAATTCATTTATCCGGCTTTCTGGATGGTTTTTGCACCAAATCTAAAGTGTGGATCAGCAGGTATCTTCCTGCTCATCCCTCTTTCGGGCGTCACAACGGGACCAAAGGGACCCAAGTGAGTCGGTTTTTCCCTCTACACGGAGCCGGCGACCCGTGCAACCTAACCTAACCTACCAATCAGTCTATCGAGGCTTTGTGCCTGATCACTCACTAAACAGAGTGATGGGTTTTATTTGTAGCTTCGACCTTGTACATATATGCACTTAAATATTGTACAATAGTAAGAAGGTGTTTTTGACCATTTGATATATATATTTTTTATTCTCTTTTACTGCTATTCAGATCTATTTATTATTGATATAGTTTGCGGGCTATAGTTTTCCGTACAACCATACAGGATTAGTATATTTGATAAAATATACTGTCCCAATGTGCATTAGACGAACAACGTCATGCGTTTATACGTTAAATTTTATAAGTCGATACGTATGTACGTTCCATTTTTAACCTCAAAGTTCAAACATTAAAAGCAATTAAGACGCGTGCTTGTAAGCGCCTCATTGACTCTTAATAAACCAAAGTGGTACAAACAAATAGACGGACAGACTGATTTTTTTCAATGAATGAATGAATGGGTTAACGTTAGCATGAGTGCAGTAAAATACCCAGTTGGAAAGAAACATTACTGTTTAATTAGTTATGGCGAGGCAATGTAGTTGTGTGTCTCACCTTTTTAATGTTGTGGTATTTTTTTACGAAAGTTTTAATTTTATCACAACCAAATTATTATACAAGCAACACAACTTATAAAAACAACACAATTCAAACATTTTGGGTCTCATTATCTATTGCACTGTGTGTGGCTGATAGTAAAGAATTAAAATAAAACATTTAATGCAATACTGCTACCATACAAGACTACTGTCTATTTCTGATGACGTTAGGTCTATTAGTTTGGTTTTGACAGGCAGTGAAAGCAGACAACCTCGTTAATTAGAACAAAAATGAAAAAGTAAATTTTGTGTGTTTATTAAACATTATTTTTATGTTAAAAACATCACCGAAACCAATGGCTTCTTAAATACTATGGGGACTCTCCACCATCAATTTTTAAAGCATAAAATTGATTAAAATTTTTAAAGTTTAAAATTCTGTTGTGGCCGTTTCAGCACAAACGACACTAAACTTTAAAATTGTTCAAAAATAGTCATTATTAACATAATAACAATTATATCATAACATCTTTTGAAAAAATCTGCAGAATGAAGCTGCAGGCATCAAAATATTTTCCATGTATATTTTCCGAACTCAAATGCACTGCATGTTACTCTGGTAACAATTGAATTTGAATTTGGCTCTAAGCCATCCAGCATACTCTCCATATAAGGTCGCTTGCGAATGTTTCCAATGGTGGAAAGGTCAAATAGGAAAAAATGCCTATTTTGAGGTCCTTTGGATCACTTGTTGTTGCGAGAGAATAAAAATTCTGAAAATAATATTGACTAAATGCATTGAGCTTAAAGGAGACTTTAGCAATAATACAAAAATGACTTATTGATGTTAAAAAACGGGAAAAATAATTTTTCATTATAATTTTGGAAAATGTTTGCTTTTGTTCAGATCTTGAAAAAATTTTCGTGTTTTTCAGGAATTTTAGTTTTTTGTGAAATTAAAATTTTTGGTTAAATTTTTTTTGATTTGTCGGTGAAATTTTGATTTTATGGTGAAAGCTAAATTATCGATTTTATTTTGTTGTTCCTTTTTTTGTAAACAAATTTTGATTTGTTTGTATTTGGGCAAAGAAGGTGATTTCGATTTGTAGTTGACTTTTGATTTTTTTTCGTTATTTCGTTTTGTTTTTGAAAAAAGCATAGCAAAATCATTAATAATATACATATGTTCAAGTCGAAAGCCTTTGTTTTATTATTTTTTAATATTAGATATAATTATATTTTGTTACTAATAAATAAATAACAAAATATATGGTCAATTCATTACATCGTCGATTTTACAACTGTTTCACAAATGTTGATTTTCCTTTTCTAAAACACGTAAAACAATTTTCCATTTGATTACCGAATAAGTTAGAATGCATTAGGAATGACAAATTCAATACTAAGTTCGTACTTTTTAGGATTCTGTACCCAAGGGAAAAAACGCGGTCCTACTGTTTTCGCTACAACGTCTCTCCCTCTGTCAACTTCTTCTATCTTTGGAACAGTAGTAGGTATGCTACGGCCGCAATGACAACAATTACTAAAATTTGAAGGGAGTTCCGATAGCGACATGATGAGATTACTTTTTGAATAGGCATACATCTTAAGGGCGGTTCATATGACCATGTATCACAGCAGTCGTACGACATATAATATTTTTGTGTAAAAGAGAAGGAACGGTATCGTCTAAACATAATATGTAATGAATCTGTGAGACATTGGGAGAAAATACGGTTGAAAATTTGACAGTCGTATGTATGGCTCTCTTATTTTTTTGAAATTTTTTAAAAAAACATCGCACCTCATCAGATCGCAGATGCATTTTTCTAAACAATGGAAACTTTTTAAAGGAAAATTGCGTTAAAATCGCGTAAAAACAGCTCTATAGTCGAAGAAAAGCGCAGTTGGCATCACTGAAATTTTTGTAAATAATGGAAAAAAGTCAAAACAGCTGTTTTCATTTTACTATATTTTACTCTACACCGATGATGTAATTGATATTATTTTCTCGTGGAATTCACCTACATAAAGTCGAACCGTGTAAACCGCTCTTTAAATTTATACAGTGTATTTAAGAGTGGCCGAGTTGTTCCGAATTTGGCAAATTTGTCCTAATCTTGTTAACTTTCTAGGCAGACACTGGAAATTTATATATATTATGTAGTTATAATTGGTTAACCTGGATCTAAAGTGAGGATGAGCATTTTCTTTTTCCTTGCTTTTTTCACTTTTTCATCTTCTAAATTGGTATAACTCAAGAGATATTTTAAATATGCTTAAAGAGGATAGTAGAACATTTCGGAGTACAAAAATATTTATTAATTTCACCTTCTTATTTAAATACAGGTGAAGTATATAAGTCAACTGAACATGCTCAATTTTTGCATTCATGCATATGTTCACTACCTTGTTACGGGACATACATATTTACCAAATAATAATGATTTCTCATTTCTCAAGAGCTGAAAAAAGAAAGCTATATACATATATACACCTAATTAAGGGGAAGAATTAATTGAAAACTGTAGAAAACATATTGCCTTTGGTCTTAATAACATGGTGGGTAAAAAAACTAAAAACAATGTTCAAGGATAATCACAATATGCTACGATTTTCAAAATAAGGAAAGCTTAATTTGTAAAAAAAAATCAATCTGAGTTGAATTGTGAGTATTCTGAAGCAATGATAATTATTATAAAACCTTTAAATCAGTCGACCTAAAACGGCATACTGTAAATTTGGAAGATTTTTTGATAATTTTACGGAATTTCGAACTACTCCAAGTTTATTTTTTTAAGCACTTATTCTTCTTATGTAATATAAGCTTTTCTAAATTGCGATAATTCCAAAGTAATCTATAAAACAAAATCACTAGTTTTTACTACTTTTTGGTGTTTGCTATTCTCTTATTTTGTATCATAAACAACTTTAGTTCCAGTCCAATCTATACATATAATAAAATAGTAACCCATTTCCTATCTATTTTTCTTTTTATATGTTGGCATCATGTAAAAACTGCTGGATGGATTTTACCAACAATTCTTTCAAGAGGTACCTTAGTATCCTGATTCCAACATAGGATACTTTTTTTTCGCAAAAATATATTATTTCCAAGAGAAAGTGCAGAAAACGCTGTGAAAGTAGGACGAGTTTTTTACCTATTTACTGCGTCTTTAAGGCGTCTTTTATTTTTAGAAGTGGAATATTTTTAACACGGCTGAGCACAAGATGGCGCTGTTTTAAAATATTAGCAAAATGAATTGAGAGCCGGATATTTTAAACACGGTTGCGCAATAGATAGCGCTGTTTTAAAATAATGACAAAATATGAATTAAAAGCGGGATAATTTAAACACGGTTGCGCAATAGATGGCGCTGTTTTAAAATAATGACAATATATGAATTACATACTGCCCAAGAGCCAATTAAATAAAACTTGTATTTGGCTTGCATTTTAACTTTGTGGAATTACATTGTTATTAAAATATATTAAACACATATTACAGGGCTTTAAATAATTTTTTGAATTTTATATCAATTTTAGAATTTTATCCAGGGAGTAAATACGAAAGACTCTTCAAATTTGGTGTGGATTATTTTCAAAGCAAAATTAAACAAAATGATTTTAGGACGCACATACGGTGTGCGGGCACAGCTAGTAAAATAAAAAAAATAAATACGTAAAAGTTAAAGGGCTTCCCACAGAACCGAACGAGCACACATTACAATTTTTAAAAGCAAGTAATAATAGCATAAAATTAACCAACAAAGGATAAGAAAAAAATTAAAATGCTGTATTTTTTAAGTTAGATACTGAACATAGTACACATAGTATAGTAGTGTGTGTCAGTCCGACTCAAACTTGACTGATTTATTTTATTAATTGGTTGTGATTTTTATATCTGTTTAAATAGTGAAAAGTTATTAAATGCGATTGATTCTGAAACTATATCATGGCCATGATAACAATATCAAAACAAATTTAAAGTTGGGGAGAAATCGGTGTATTGTTTTTTCCATTTCTTAAAGCGAATATAATAAGTTAAATTTGTTTTATGCACTTAAAATAAATTTTTAAATATTTAGCTCAAATAGCTTTAATAACATACTTTCGAAGTTTTCACATTGTACGGTCCAGTAAATATAATTTCAAATTTTAAGTATATGTCGAGTCATCACAAAACATATTATGCGGGTTTTATATTAAATTTAATGACTATTAATATTCAACTCCAAAGTTTTAACACAAAATATTTACGAAAATTTTAACAGAAAATATTTTTAAGACTGGAAATATGATGATAGTTGTTTGAGTATAAGCTGTCACTGGTGTCTTTAAGAAATAAAATAAGTATTTGAGAACCGAATTTAATTTATTAAAACATTAGATTAATAAGTTCATAAATTTCACACTGGGTAATCAAATAAAGTTTAAAATGCTGTTGATGAGTTGTACAATATGTTTTGCTTAAATAAAGTCTCAAAAAATCAAATAAATAAAAAGAAAAAACAGAAAGCAAAATGTTTTATTTTTTACGCTCTAAAGCAACCAGAGGGAAAACAAGCACCTGTGTTAGATAAAAAAAAATACTCACAAGAAGCGGTAGAAAAACGTAAAATAACAAACATTAAACACCACTTGTTACATGAAAGATTAAACTAGAGAACAAATAAACATTAAAAGAGTAGACACTATTAAAAAAAAAATAACGCATTTTTATATTGAAAATGTGAAGATGAAATATACAAACATTTAAGTTACATGACCACGTTCGGATAACAGCATAAAATAAATAAGGATAATTATCAGTAAAACCCTTGCAAAAATTTAAGACTTTTTCAACAATAAAATTTTAACATTAATCATTCTACGAATGATCACAGTTGCTCCCTGGTATATAAAAAACTCGAATATCCATAAAGATCTAAACGTGCCAACAGTTAAATCAGAAATAGCAAAACATGGAGTTAAGACTCATCCAAATCCTTTGGCGCGTAACATTCCTAATGTACCTGGTTACATTCGACGAAACAGAAGAGATATTGCTTTTCTTGGCCGTATATTAGAGGGATGACCCACAAATGATTTCAACAACCGTGAAACATACATCACTTTTTTTTATCTAGCACTGGCTGGACTTGTTAATTATATTTATTTTTTATTTTAGTTTTAGTATGAGTAATTATTCTATATATATATATGAGTAATAATCCTATACATTAAAGATATAATAAACAAAATATGAAAAAAAAACAAAGGTTATACATAAATATATAACAATTCTTTCTCTTCGGGTTTAAAAAAAAAAATTAAGAAAAAATTTTATAAAAATTTTCAGCTAAATGCTTTCCAAGTTAACTGACTTCAGTCCTTACAAGTATTGCACTATACGTATACTTAATTTAAAAAGTATTAACGTTATAACTGACAGTCTTTTTGTTTTCTATTTCTATTTGAGGCTTCTTTATTATAAAAATGATTCGGTGTATAGCCGCCTGGCGCTTAAAACAAATTCCCCAACCGACATGTTTTGATATTTTTCCTTCTATCGTTGCAACAGCAGCTTCTTCTTCTTCTTCTTAACTTGTAAACACGCTCATTTACAAAACGAACGGCTAAACAAATGCTGGAAAAGCTAAAACACACATCAAGAGAAACCGTCAATATACAATGAACGCTTGAATATCGTTAGACCACATAAATCTAATATGGCAAACGATTACAAGAGATCTTTCGTCATTGATAAGTTTTAGGTAAAAACTCAATCTTTTTTATTTTTCTTACTTCTTTAATCAGTGGAATAGAAAACGACCAGTTCAGTCATTGTTGCAGTGCAACAATGGCGAACGAAAAATAATCAGGAATATGATGTTACAGTGTTTATCTCTGCCGGGAATAAAATTTTATGATTCAAGAAACAATTATAAATTTTGTATGCATTTGCTGAACTACCAAACAGTAACTACGGCAGTTTTACCTATCAAATTTATAGTTTAATTAGAAAAATCGGGGAAAAATTAAAAACAAAGTTTTTATTTACAAGTTCGTCCAAGCTTCAATTTGATATAAAACAACAAAAAATGAATGAATTACTGCAATTTTACTCTGTGATCCACAATGGCCACAGAAAAATAGACCATCCTATAGTCCAATATTTGATCACATTTGCAAGAACTGCTGGTATTATTTCAGTGATGGCATAAGTTATGTTGACCTCCAATCTTTAAAGATTTTCCGGCAAAATATCGAACAGTTGCAATACAAGATTTCTTTATGTATGTAATGTAATGTAGGGAGAATATCGAAGCATACCACTTCCTTAATGGAACCCATTTCGATCCCCTTCCGTCCTCTATGATTACAGGCAAGCGAAATGTAATTTACGGCAACTTACTTACATTGAGTCATGTGTTAAAACCAGCCCCCTTAATCTTGACTTTAGTGATTACAGACTGTCGACTGGTAACGTTCGGCCTTCTTTCTCATCATGCAGTCTCTAGTAATTGCTAGCATTTTTTCAAGGCTCAGGTCCCCCATGGCATCCACCAGTCCACCCCTTGCGAGGTTTCTTTGTCATTCTATTTCGATATCCTCCCCTGTTCAGTGGCAACCGGAGTTCCCAAAGGGATTAACCTCTCCACCTCTAACGAGGCTTCCTTGTCCATCCCTATCGAATTAACCCGGTTCAACGCCATAATAGAACCTTTAGATATTAACCTGTTCACCCCTTGCGAGGCATTCCTGTCTATCCCTTCTGAATTCTTACCTAGGCCATTATTGGAGAAAATGTTGTCCACCCACACAGAGCTGCTTATGCATGGATAAGTCTATATTGAAACTGGAGGTATCCAGAGTTAGCATACTAACGGCCAAGCACCCTCCTGACCCCGCATCCCTGGTGTATGCTGTTCCACCGTGGATTAGGGTGGGGTTCTTCCAGATTATGGTTGAAGGAACCCTGGCGTTTGGTGCCCCCATTTTCCCCGATAGCACTGCAGTAAAGCTTTGAGAATGAACCGTAATGACAATTAGTGCCCCTGGGGGGAAAACAAGATTTCTTTAAGTTTTATTAGTTGTCGAAACTAATATTAAAACTACGACAAAAGTACTTTGTTATAAAGTACATTTTTTTGGACTATATAAATGGGAGCTTTTATACCAAAAAAAGAAAATTTCGCCAATTAAAGGTTTTAATTAATTTAAGATACAGTTTTAATTAATATTTTAATTACTTTTTCGGAGTAAGACGTAAACCATTTGCTGACCATCAAACAAAAACTCCATTTAAGTCGCTATTAATTTCTGACACGTTAGAGATAATGAATCCCCTAGTAGTGCTGAGGTAAAATTGAATATCATCAGAATATTTCAGGATATTGGAATATTTCAGTTGCTTTGGTATATCATTTGTATAGATTGAGTACAACAATGGTCCTTCGAGGAACCTAGGATAGGAAATAAATTCAAAATTTGACACTCATTGCCATTTATCTATTGAAATATGTAGATATCAATCTGACAGAAAATCTAGAAAGTTTAACAATTGCAATCGCTTAAAACAGAGTAAGGTGCGATGTACCGTGTCAATGGCCTTCGGATGGTCATTAAGGACTAGAAACGATATTATCCCATCTTCAGCTGCTTTGGTTAAAGCTCAGCTAAGCTGAGATCTATAACCTAACTGACTCTCAGTCAGCCAATTACGTTGAATAATGTGTTCTAAAATTGGTTTATGCAAGTGACGTTCGAAAATAGAGATTAATTTACAGAGAAATAATAAGCAGATCAAATTGTAACATTTTTAATAAATTAAAGAATTGTTGTGATAGTTTCATAGAAAAAAAATTTTGGTTTCATTTACAACTTAATGTGCATTTACACTACGTCAAAATCTAGTAGATTTCGTTCAAAATCTTTTTCAAAATCTAGGTCGCTTACATTTAATTATTTTCACACTAGCAAGATTTCATTAACCATATTTCATTATCTTAACTCTTATTTTTAAGTTACACTTCATTTTTTGTTTTTTATTTAATTTTAGATATCTTTCCAATCCAATTATTTAAATTTTTCTTGCAATGTTTTAATTTTCTTAGTAATTTTAATTTTCGTTTATTATGTTTTTTAATTATAATGTCATTTTTTGTTGTACAGCGTAATAGTTTATAGTACAATTTGGGCAAAACCATAGTTGCTTCGTTAAGTACTTCTAGATTTTGAGTAGATTTCGTCAAAATCTAGTGACGTAGTACAGGGTGGCCCAAAAAAGACTGAAGGATTAAAAAAAACTGTATTTTTTTTGTTTTTAATTTTTATTATTTTCTTATGTTTTTAAATATTTAATTCATAGAAATTTTTTACAACTAAGTGTGAAATATAACATCTCTCAAATGGTGTCCATTTTCTTGCAAACAAAAATTGGCTCTTTCAACCGCATTTTCCATTACTGCCCGTAGAGTTTCTGGTTCCAAGTTCCTTATTTCTGCTTGAATTTTCTGCTTAAGCTCTTGAATTGTTTGGGGTTTATTGATATACACAACTCCTTTCAAATAGCCCCACAAAAAAAATCTGGAGCAGTCAAATCTGGTGAACGTGGAGGCCAAGCAAAATCACAATTTCTGGAAATTATTCGTTCACCAAAAATGTTATGAAGAAGTTCCATTGTCGGTCTTGCTGTATGCGCAGTTGCTCCATCTTGCTGAAACCATATGTTTTGATTATTCTCAACATGTGGACGCAAAAATTTTTCTATGATAGTCCTATACAGAGCCCAGTTAACCGTTTCTGGTTGACCATCCACATCTTCGAAAAAATATGGACCGATAATTTTATCAGCCATAACACCGCACCAAACAGTACATCTGGCTGGATGTAATTCACGCTGATGTAATGCCCTAGGATTGTGAGTGTCCCAAAATCTACAATTTTGTTTGTTAACATAGCCATTTAAGTAAAAATGAGCTTCATCGCTCATTATAAGATTGTTTAAAAAGTTATCATTTTCTCTGGCTATTTGACTAAAACGAATAGCATATTGCAGGCGTGCCTGATGACCTTGGGGAAGCAGTTGCTGTACCATTTGATTTTTATACGGAAACATTTTAAGATCTCGCTTCAAAATTCTTTGCAGGGATGTTCTGACGATTCCCAATTGAGCAGAACGACGACGAGTAGAGACAGATGGATCTTCGTTTACACTCTGCCGTACAGCCTCCACAACTGCTTCATTGCGCACAGATCGACCTCTTCCTCTTCCTGGAAGATCTGACACTCTTCCATGTTCCTCAAATCGGGAGACTAAGTTCCTAATCATGTTGTCACTGGGTGCTGTTCGGACATTAAAATGACGACGATAATTTCGTTGAGTTGTAATAATTGACCTTCCAGAAGAATGAAAAAATTCAATGATTTTGACTCGTTTCTGCACATCATATGTAGCCATGATTTATCTCCAAAAACCAGTAAATAACCTGCAAAATACAAAAAAAAATTATTAAACACAAAAAAATATAACTATTTTTAATCCTTCAGTCTTTTTTGGGCCACCCTATATATTTTGATTTGTATGGGATATCTAGTAAAAATAACTAGATTTTGTTGGAAATCTTGTAATTACTAGATTTCGCTCAAGTGTAAAAGCACTATTATTTTTATTTTTCTTTAATTAAATTATTTATTTATTTGGCATATTATTTTATACATTCTTAATTAAATATGATTATATAATTGAGTAAATTAAATAATTAATTAAATTTTTATCTGAAATTAATTAAAATCGGTTATTTGGAGCAAATTTTTTTTTCTGTATTCAAACAAGAATTTATGTTAGAGCTAACGGGGATCTATACTGTCATATATCAATAGATTTGTATTGACGAGCTCTTTCAGAATATATGGTGATCTTAAAAAATCGCTCTTAACTCCATAGTTTTTCAACGGAAAAATAAAAGTTCAAATGAAAATTGTTTGTTTTTTCCGTCAGAAAATAAAACTCATTTTGTTTATTTACATAATTTTGTTTGTGAACAGATTTGAAAGGAGGCCCCTCAATACCAGTTTAAGAACACGGAATGCACTTCCACGCTTCCCTGGGTTGCAGGTTGTTGGTTGTTTGCCAATTTATGGATATGGTTAATGCGTTTTGTCCTCCGAGGGAAAGAAAACTTTTTTGCAACCTCAATCATTTTCATTGCTTTTTTATTCTGCTCTAAAAGCGATGTCTGAGATGTATATATCGCAAAAATCTGGCGAAAATGGGTAAACATCTGGTGAAGATTAATCAAACAATAACAAATTTTCATAAAATATGTTCTATTTTTTGACGAAAAAAATAAAACACCTAAAAAAGTTTTATTTTATTTGAGTTTTTATTGTTACGTTAAAAAATAACAGCCTTATGCAAAAAAACTTAATATAGGCTGGTAAACCAATGTTAAGCGAAATTCCTTAAAGTATCATGCAAAAACGAATGTTAGCTTAACATGCGTTAAGTAAACCGATGTCAACATCAAATAATTTAAAGCAGCTACCCACCTACTTTAAAGCGATGTTAAATATTTTATTGTTTTGACGAATAAAGTTTTTGCGAAAAAATAAATTTAAATTGTGTGTATATAGGGAATCAAATATGGATACTTTCAATTTATTGAACAGAATTGGTAAAATCAATATTTATTTTATGTGAAAAATATTTTTATCATGTGTAATTTTGCATTTAGAACGTATAAACCAATTGGGGAGCTATTATCGGGAACGTATTTATAAAACGAGGATTGATGGCTTCTCCCTTCCAGATGACCACTTCAAAGGGAAATATCGTTTTTGCAAGGAAACAGTGAGGAAAATTGTAAAACTAATAAAACCGGATATTGAAGTAGACCGCAGGGGGTGTGGAACCTCAGCAGAACTGCAAGTTTTGGTAGCTTTACGTTGCTGGGGACGAACCACCACCGGTTTTCATTATTTGCTTGCGTCGCTCCGAAACGTCCTTTTTCGCCGAAACTTTGGTAGCCACCCACTGATTTTTCAGTTGGGTTATTGTGCGTTGTCCACCGAAACATAAGCTGTTAAACCTGGAAAAAATTAACTTATTTAAATTTCCTTCATAGATATAATAATTAAAATAATCATGTTTGGTTGTACATACTCCCCTGCCACCTCCATCCAAGCCTTTTTTTTCGAATTGTTCGTATTGCTGTCTGTGTTTTTATTTTCGATTGTTTTCACCCTCTTCCTTATCAGATCTTTAAGCAGCACCTAAATTCATATGTACAAATGTATGTAAATATTGTCCAAAGTATAACTATACATATACTTACTCTGTCCTCTTCATTCCAATTTTCGGACCTTTTCCTTTTGTTTCCCTCCGTCTTATCCATTTTTTTTTTTATTTTATAGAAAAATTAACTTTTTTGTGCCACCAAAAATTACTTCTTAAAAAATGTAAATAACAAAACCTTATAGTGATGTACATACAATCAACCGAAGTAAACAAAGCTCGTACTTCAAATAATCGATTTAACACCTTAACATCAAATAAGCTTATTTACTATTTTACATTAATATAAATGTGTTTAGTTTATGTTTTTTATGTAGTATAAATATTCATTTACATCTTAAATAAAGAAAAATGTCATTTTATATTAAAACTATTCAAACTCTAACCCAACATTATTAAATATCCGAATATAAAGATGAATTAATAATCGTTTTTGTGCATCGTTAACTATAAAGAGTCAAGAGAGAATGGTGGTGTTGCCAGTATCAACATGCTAAATTTATTGAAGCATAAAGTAGTTAACATAGTGTTTTTGCATACTATTTTTTAACATCGGTATGTTAGCGTTAATGTCGATGGTAGCTGACATGAACTTTAAACCTCAAGTAAGACTTTTTTTTGCATAAGGCTGTAAATGTTTAAGATAATTTTTTTATTTAATTCTCAAAATAACTGTTATAAAATAATTTTTTTAAAAAGATAACTGCTATTTACGGTCCCTGGATTTTATTCGAATTTATCTAGTTAAAGTTTAGCCAAATAACTAAAGTTGCTGATTGCATTAAAAATCGAAGATAGTTTAAGAAAGTCTAAAAAAATAAACCTAATTGCAATTTACGTTTATTTGTAACTGTAAGCTAACTAAAAAATTGTTTTTTAAGGTCCTGTTTTTATACAACAAAACCTTCTCACATGTAGGTTTCGTTTTCAAACGACAAAGCTTTAAATTTGGTATTTATAAAATATTTAAAAATTTTCGTTTTTTTTTTATTCTGAAGTATAGAAAGCTTTTTATACACTAAAAAAATTATGAGCGTTAAATCAACTGAAAAAATATTATAATTCCAAATTCAGTTAAACCAGAATAATTTGTATTTGTTAAACAAGCAACCGAATAACAAATGTTTTTTCTTTAATTTAAACTTGCAAAAAAAGTAAACTACACGTTCCGTTGGAACCACTGATTTTGCGTTTGTTTTTTTTTTAAATGCCAGTCTAATAAATGTAACAACAAATACCATTAAAATCAACGAAATTTCTATCGTTTTTGCTAAATTTCCTTTATTTTCAGTAAGATATATTTCAAGTAATAAAGAAAATAAGCTAAAAAGTTAATTGCAACGTAAATCGGTTTAAAAATAAACGTCAAAATCAGTTAAATATTTTTTTTGACTTAATATTTAATGTTTATTTATTTAGAAATAAAATACTTTTCTGATAAACTTCAATTAGTAGTTGTAATATTTAAATTCCCAAATATTTTATTAATAGTTGTAAAAATATTTTGAGCTTAGAAACCATAAAAAAATTAAAAAATGTAAAGCTCTTTTTTGTCACTCACATGAAAAATACTAAAACGTAAACGTTTTTTCTTTCGCTTTTTTTACGAAAGAACATTCACTTTATAAAAACAGGGCCTAAGTGTAGAAATAAAGAAAACAACATAAACAAAAAGTTTAAGAAATAAAAATGTTCTTCAATATTCTGATATGAAATTTTAAGTTTATCCTGATTTTTGGTACCGTTAAACCCTACACATAAAGAAAAACATAGTTGGCAATAAACTAGGAGCAACATATTATTACCATTAAACATAGTAACATTATTATTATGTTAGAACCATATTATTGTCAACAAAGAAACTGCCATTGTTAAAAATAATCATAATCATCAAATATTAACATACAATAACAAAATATGACCATAATATAATGAAACTTAACATATTTTGTTTATCATTAATATATTATGATTAAATCTATTATCTATTACATATAATAAAATATTAACTCATATCCGTCTGTCTGGATTTTAACAAACTTTTGTGAGGAGGTACCTAAGTATTCTGATCCCAATAGGATACTTTTTTCCGCAAAATATCTTATTTCCAAGAGAAAGTGGAGAAAAGGCAGTGAAAAACGCATTTTCCGGTTTCAAGGTACTGAAATTTTCGTTTTAAAACTTGAATATTTTCAACACACCGTTTTATTTTTGAAAGTGGAATATTATAAAAACTATTGCGCAAAAGATGTATGTAATTTGTATTTGATTGGAATTTTTACTTTGTAGAATTACATTGGTATTAAAATATTTTAAACATCTCTTACAGAGGTTTACAATAATTTTTAAAATTTTAGAATTTTTTATAAATATTAGAATTTTATACAGGGATGGGTACCTTTATAAACAGTAAATACTTAAACATTAACTGAAGCACTATAAAAGTCAAAGTCTTTTAATTGGTGTGGAATACGTTCAAAGCAAAATCAACAAAATATTGTCACGACGCCCACGACGTGGCGGGAACAGCTAGTAAACAATATTATTTTGGAATACATATAAAACTTTGATGTGGTGAAGTTTAGCAAAAAATTAATGTTGTAATTTTTGGGTGCAGTAAACATTTAATTAATAAATTTACACCAAAACTTGTTTAGCGTGTCCAAAGTAATGTTAAAAACAACTATATTAAACTAAATTTGTTCATCGCAATCATATATTGTTACAGAGATCATAATTTGGTTCCTGTGATCATACCACAATTATAGTTTCTCTTTGCGTGTACGTGCAATGTTCGAAAACTTTAAAGAGAATTAATATCATCAATACCAACTGCGTTTGATTTAACTTCACGAAAACCTTATGCAACATCTGTTAAAAGTAGGCATCTAAAACTGAATTTTGCTTAAAATGCATAGTGTAAAATCTAGGTTTAGTAGCCGGCATTGGAATAGTTAGAAATGAGTATCACAAGGTTACTTGTCCTTCTAATACTGAAGCTGAGGTTAAATAATGTGTATTATTTTTTAGCCTTTTTCAAAGTCGCATTCCTGCTTTCATATTAGGCCCTAACTAAGTGCTATAAAATAGTTAATAAAATAAAATTCTCATCAGAGAAAATTTAAGTGTTACGTTAAGTGTTAAGTCATTTACATTTGAGCTCATCTGCTACGATTTAACATGTAAATTGTTTTTTTACCACACAAATTTATACAAATACATTGTCTAGCAGTTTGGAAATTTCATATAAAAAAATAAAGTCTAAAATCCAAGTTAAAGCACTTAAGGCAATTTATTGAACTGCAACACTTTTAGGAAAAAATAACTCTTTTGTACGCATAATCATGTATATTTTCAAATTAATCAGCATGCCATAGAAAAAAAGCAACTTTTAAATAAAAATATTTAAATGGAAGAGGATATTGATTATTTATACGTGAATTTCTTCTAGCCGTAATATAGGTTGTGAAGCGATTTAATCTCCATTATCGTACATTGTTTATTTAGTTTTTTTTTTGTGGTTCATTTTATATTGTTTTATTTTTTTTCTTCTTATTTAGTGTATTTTTTTACATTTAGTTTTTCATCTCATCACTTTGATTTTGACTGACAACTGCCGCTGCATAACATGCAACAATAAACACACAGTCATCCTAAACAATTTGAGTGGAGTTTATCTCTTGTTGTTGTTGTTGCCGTTTCAGTTGTTTGTTTTGTTGTTAATGTTGTTGTTGCTATGGTATTGCTGCTACTAAACTGACATGTGCAGCTGTTAACATGAGCTTTTATGCGTTTCCTTAAGTGGTAACCTCCGTTTTTTTTGTTGATGTTGCATTCATATGTTTTCGTTTTTGTTGTTATAGCTGCTGTTGTTGGTTTTGTAACCATTACATGTTGCAGTGTTTCTAAGTATACCATTTTTTTAAGATCATTTCATTGTGTCTTCATATTATATCTTGGCTTTGAACATCGATAAAATAATTAACGCAATGTCAGCGTCGTTGTCAGTTGAGAGAGAAAAACAAAAAAGCTTAAGTTTTTGTTACGGCGGCATGTTGATTTTGATCTTTGCTGCATTTTGCTTCAATTAACATTTTTCATTATTATCATCATTGTCGTCGTCACAGTCATCTCCATCATCATCATCAGCCACTGCGTCATCGTCATTACAAACCAAGTGGCTTAAAAGGCAAGAAATATTTTTCGATATTTAACAGGCAGTCTCACCACCAAATAGTCATTATTATCATCAGCATCTTGGAAAGAATGAGTAGAGATCTCGCCTTTACATTTTGAATGAAAATTATAAAAAAAAAAATCCGTTAGAAAATGTTTTATTTACTAACAAGTCTAACAATAAAAAGAACCAAAGCTTGGAAAAACGTTAAATAATAAAAGAAATTTCTAAACTCTTAATCACTGTTTAACAAGTGTGCGTACATAGATAATTTATAAATTGACAGCAAGATGAGGTCAAAGACTATGTCTGCCTCTACTACTATATAGTTAATTAGTGTCAGATAAAGGATTTGTTTAAAGAGCGATTTAAAAACTAAAGTTACAAAGAAATTTTAAAATAAATGGGATTTAGTTCTAGAGGTAGAACTTTAATTTGCTTTGAATAAGAAATAATAAGAAAAAAATGCCGGGCCATTGCAAAAAGCAAAGGTTTTCAGTTAACCAAAAATTTTCACTTTTGAAAAACCAGTTTTTGATCTTTGAAGAACACGGTCTTATGTAAACTTTCTAAAATAATATCAAAAAAAATGAGGTCGATGGCGCTAAGTGGTCAATCGGCGCTAAAGTCCTCGAAAGTCTCTTGCCTGTCTTGGCGATTGCATCTATTATACCTGGCGAACGATGGCCAGACTCCAAAATTAAAATCGCTCCCCTAAGGCCAACTTTGAAGTAAGAGAGTAACAGTATAAGTTCCTCTTTCTATCCTGAAGGATACCATACTAACACTAATCAAGAGTCAAATTAAGAAAGCGCTAGGGGAAAAAGTATGTGGTGAAAAATCCTTTCGCCTCCTACGTCTCTCAAATTGCAACCACAAATATGGATTGCATCAACTTCGGCATGAAAGTGATAGCACTCCAAAGCAGCATCATGGAGAAGAAGCTATACGCGCAGCCTTAATCCAAATATGCTCCTTTCCCCAATCCAAGAAGGTAAGATAATAAGTAGAATTTTGACTAGAAGAATATTAATATTTTTAGACTTAGAACCGAAGGGTCTCCAAACTTTGATGCTAGCATCATCGTACTTACCGTACCATGAGAGTGACTAGCTTGCACTGGCTGTACACTCTCTATTGAACTCGTGGGATACAAGGAGCCATCCAGGGGTGTTATGCGAATGACCATCATACTCTGTGAAGGAGGACGAATTACAACACTCAAGTTGAAAACTTTTTAAACTATCTTTTACCTACCAACGTGTTTCAAAAGGATCATGGAACAGGTCATTTATATAATTTTGGTAAGCGATAGGGACAATGTTATGGTAGTTGATTGAGGAGTGCTACTTGGAAGTTCCTTCTCTGATCATAATAGGTTGTATTTTCAGTACAACACGAAACTCTTTAGGAACCCTGGTATCACGGTTTAGGTTAATTTAAAAGTCTTCACTCCACATCTTTGCTTCTTAGGACACTAAGAAACGGATTATGAGGCCATTTAAGAGACTCAGCCAAAGTCGATTACCTCCTATACTCAAGCAATTACGTACGGAATGCAGAAGGCTTTTCATTAAAGCGATGCGGGATAGAGGGCTTTTTGATTGGGATAACTATCGTCGTACTTTCAATACTATCAAAAAGGGGCGCTTGGGAAAGGTACTCCCTATGCTAGAACTGATGGAAACTCTAAAACTACTAATTGAATTTCACTTCTCGGATTGTAGGAATCAAGAAGGAGTCTTCAAACACTTACACTTAATTAAGGTGGCCAATCCAAACGTGCACAGTGAGTTATTTTAAGCAATAAAAATCTGCACCGGCGGATGGCGTTTTCCCAACATTACTACAGCCGAGATAAATTCCCGGAGGATGAAGGTAGATGACCTTGGTATTCATTATTATGGTGTGAGGACTAAACAGCGAAACTGCAAAAGACTACAGAGCAGTTTTTATGTAAATCACTAGAGAGACTCGTAGATGTGTAAGTCGAAAGTCTTTTATCGCCAAATAACTTCAGCAGGGCACGACACGCATTTTTTTCATTACCTCACTTGGGAGCATATGGCTTCTACAAAACATCTTCATCTTACACGGTATTTCGTAGATTTAAATTTAATTGGAAAATATGTTTGTTCTATTTTAAACGATATTGAAATAAATTAAAAATTTAATTGAATTTTAATTTAAAATTACTTAAAACCTTTCATTAACGCAAAATTAATTTTTTCTACCTTTTTGTATTTTTCCCAGGGGGTTACGGCTGCTTGACCTTTTGCCATGACAGTGTCCTCACGAAAATCAAAGTTAGTGCCAAGGCACTGCACGAGATAGTTGGCACTCCAGAGGACACGCAGCACAGAGAGGAGCATGTACATATAGGGTGCTCTTTAAAAAATATACATATGTCAACCATAATGGATGACCTGTGGACCATGAAATTACAGAACGGAAGCGGATTATGCGAGGTAAAAGTATAAGTTGCAGTCTAGGCTTGAGTATGTCTCCATTTCTATGGAATCTTTTGTTAACAAAATCCTATTCGCTTTGCATTCCACCCATAATATTTCATTCCACCAGCATAGAAAATAGTAAAGTATTTAAAAAATAAACTTTTTTATCAAAATAAATAAGTATTAAAAAAACACCTTTGGTTCTATCAAAATTATATTCATCACGATATTAAAAAATATGGTAAATATTTCTTAATCTTGTGTTATAATAAAACATGATTCCTCATTACGAACAAATATGTCTTAATAGTCTAAGTTTTCAAACATTAAAATTTACTGATGCAACTAATTTGTGCAAATCAAAATTAATTGTAAACAATTGCCTAAAAAGATTCACAGCAAAAAATGCAAAACTTTATTACAACATAATGTTATGGCGATTATCCTCATTAAGAAATATGTACAAAAGCATTAAGATTTATAAACAAAAATGCAGTATTGAAACAAATTAAAACGACGGACACCTTCTAAGGAATAATAAACTAAGAAATTAGATAAAAGCTCAGCTTACTGCCATTACTTTATGCAACAAGTGAGTTAAAGTTAAAACAAAAAATATAAAAAAACATTATATTTTAGGAATGCTTTAACTCAGCGCTATTACACCATAACGAATAAAAATGTGTATTTTATTAGGTGTCTAAAAAAATATTATTATAATGGACACTTTAATGGATATGTTAAATATTTTATTACTAACAATTAGTACAATTAGCTAAATACTGACACTTTTGGCCAATTAAAAAATATATTTATGTATATAAACATTCAACCACAATCAAACTTTTAGCATCAAGAGTATAAATAAATAAAAGGCGAACATGACTCTAGCGACACGCACTACACAAAAAAAAATAAACTTGTAAATTAAGCCTTTCCAATCACAGAGTAAAAACAAATAAAAACATTAGGAGGCCGCTGAAATTTAACCAGAATGAGCCTCTTACCACAGTAAACTGAATTTAGCTAAAATGTACCATCCCTAGGGATCCCATTAAAATAAAGTTTAGCACAAGTCTAAAACCAAAAAGCAAGTGACCATGATTTGTGTGTTTAAATAAATAAACAAATAAGGGCAGAGGCATATGCAGTATAGTTTTATTTAAGGGGTATAGGAAAGCAGAGGTAGTAATAGCGAAATCACTATCATTGCATGACTTTCTATCCAACACAGTCAATTTATTTTATACCCTTGAGGTCAAAGGTCTGCCACAAAATTTATAACGTGACAAGTTTATTTGTGGGTGCTAAAAGCTCTAATACTCATGCGCTTCTAGATGAGCTATTACATTTAAATAACCTTAGCATTAGAGGTGGTCTGTTACAGTATGTGATCATTGTCGGCATCTATGAACAATTTCTAGTTTTAAGAAAACATGATATAAAACTAACACTGAAATGCTTAATTTATTTATAGGCCCAAGACAAAATATTACCAAAATTTTTTAATATTGAATATTTGAAATTTTATTAGTCGAACTATTTATTTTGCATACAGATGAAATTTGAAGTCAAGCTTAAGTTCGTTTTATTCTCTTTAAGAAAGAATAAATTATATTACAAATTAGGTGATAATATTAAAGTAAAATTAGGAAAATTTAATTTTAGACACCAGCAGTGCGGAATGCATATTTTCTAGACAGCTGCGTCCGTCATCAGCGCTCTTCGTATCTATCTACTTAGAGTAGTGTTTAAATTGTATTTAATCAATCAAACTCAGATAAAGGAATACGAGAAAACTGTATTCAATCATCAATCGTCAGTTGGTGAGAACGAAGTCTACCACTACCTAAAGATATAAAGCACTATTAAAATGCGCAAAGCACCGCTCTATCTTGTTTACTTAACAAAGTAAGGTTTGATACTAGATTAGTATTAACTAAAAACGCAAGTTGGAGGAAAACAATTAAACAAAAGTAGCTTTCATTGCTGACCGAAGGTTGGCTGAAGCAACAACAAATAGTTATAAGGCGGTAAATATTAAAAGTAAAAATATTAAAACAAGAGGGAAGCTTTAGGTAGTGGTAGACTTCGTTCTCACCAACTGACGATTGATGATTGAATTTTTAGTACTTTCAAATCGGTATTAATTCACAATTCATAACATTTTGCGGTACAAAATTTATAAAAAATTATTTGTCAAAAATTTTCGCAGAATGTTATTTATTACTTAACCACTCTGGAATTTTGATCTTTCTTAATGATATTTTTGCAGCCATTGAAAGCAGACAACCTCATTAATTTAACCATAATTTTTGCAAAAAAAACCGACTTCAAAACAGATAGAAGGGCACCAATTATAAACTAAAAATGTAAGAAGTAATCTGTAAGAATTAGATTTAAAACAAATAATAGATGCGCCAAAATTAGCGGAAAAAAGTAAAGACTATGTGAATGTCAAGCATCTACCTATTATTGTTCAAATTTAAGCTATTTTCACCAGTATCCGTCTTTAACGGATGTCTATAACGGTTTCAAAGATAGGGTAACATAGATCAAATTACATCACCTATTCGGACATTCTATAATTTACAATTTTAAATTAAAGACCTGTTGTTATAGAGGACTTGACCACAAAGATTCTTTGTAAATTTCAACTATCTGTCTATAACGGTTAAAAAGTTTAACCATATATATCAAATTACATGAAAAATTGGGACACCCTTTACATTATAATTCCAAATATTTGTACTTGTTATCATACCAGAGTAAGTAGTGGATATTCTGCCTAATTTTCAAGTGTTTGTGTTTAACGGTTCAAAAAATAGGGGCACATTGATCAAATTACATAATTTATGGGGACACCCTTTAGTTTCTAAATTCAATTTGTATACTTGCTATAGTGGACTTTGCAATACAGGTTCCTTGTAAATTCCAGCTGTCTGTCTATAACAGTTCAAAAGTTTGGCCACATACATAGAATTACAGTAACTATTGGGACACCCTTTTATTCCCCAATTCAAATTTTATAATTTTTGTTATAGCGGACTTAACAATACAGGTTTTTTTGAATTTCAGCGGTCTGTGTACAACTGTTCAAAAGTATGGCCATATACATCAAATTAAATTAACTATTGGAGAACCCTTTAATTTAAAATTTTGAATATTTATACATTTTATTATAACGGTCATAGTAATCGACATTCTGTCAAATTTTAAAGGTTTTGCCTATAACGGTTCAAAAGATAGGCTCAAGTAGGTCAAATTACGTCACCTATGGGGACACCCTTTAAATTTTAAATTATTTTTTTATTAATTTCTGCTGTTGGGAGCTATAGCGATACCCAATTTTTTTAAATTTTTATTTGGTGCCCTTTACGGTTCTTAATACACGTAAAAACCATGTATGTTGTGTGGGGACACCCTTTAATTTTTAATATAATGAACTGTTTTTAAAATGGGACCAACCTGAAAGCATAGCCTTTCAAATAAAGAAAAAAATTTTAAAATCGGTTAGGAAATGGCTGAGTTCTGCGGTTACATACATAAAAAAAGCAACATTCTGACGAATAGATAACCTCCTTCTTTTTTGAAGTCGGTTATGGCTGGCAGATTGGTGAGTTTAATTTTCTGTATCTCTTCTGGTGCCTTCGCAAAGTTGATTTCAACCCGAACACAGCTGGGCATATGGACAGATAGTCATTGCTTAATCAACTTCTCTATGTATCGGAAATAAGTATTGTAGAAATTACACACGGAATGGCTAACTTGTATATCCTTAGCACCTGAAGTGAAGGGTATAAAAATATTAATAATAAAAATGGCCCTTTCACAAATACGCCTCTTCAATTTGTTTACTAATGATCTAACATCATTTGTAATCCCCTCCAATGCTTATTCATGCATATCCCCCCGTGCAAACCAATTGTACATGAAGCCAATTTAGAAAGAAAATAAACAACAATACTAAATAATAAAATACTATAAAAATATAGATAAATATCCACGCCTAAGGTGAAATTACAATTATTTCCAAGAATATTGTCGAAGTTATAGAAAGACAAGACATAAAACCGCAAAAGCGCCATCATCAAGAAAACCATCACCAAAGACACTCACAGCTGTAAAAGCCAGCACAACTTGCAAACCTTTGCAAATCTAAAATAGCACTAGAATGTTATATTTAATGACAAACCACATTAACATTATAATAATAATTTTATTAACAATAAAAATAATTTCTCTAAAAGCCAAACAACCTATGGCCAACAATCGCATCAAAGACAACGTTGAACTTTATGGAAATTTTACAGCAATCGAATTCCTAAAGGAGTTAGAACACTTTAAGCCAACATACGATAGCATTTTAATAATGCAAAATCAAAACACAACAATTTCCAACGTATTCTATACCCACTTAATCAAACTGTGGAATAGAGTAAATAATAATGACACTGCCTCCACTAACAGCCAACACAACTTTAATGCATTGCGAGAAATGGCTACAACGGCTTTTGTTAGCAGCATTATGAACAGCTTACAGGTGCCAGTTTTCCAATTAAACGAATTTCAAAGTTTTTATCTAAAACGTCAATATTGCGAACATCTTCTATCAATTGTTTATATTGATATTAATATCGAAGGCATTCAAATGACTTTAAATGATCATAAAGGTCTGCTGGAGAAATTATCTAGAAACTTGTTACATATGACGACATCTAAAGTCATGTTTCTACTTAATTTTCCCCTGGATATAAGAGCTGATGGTGATGCAGCTGCCGTTGCGGCAGCCACAATTGATGAAGATGTTATCCAAGGTATTTTAGTGCGGCTATTTCAACACTGTTGGCAGCAAAAGATTATAAATGTTGTAGCACTTTTGGCAGACTATCAGGTGAGTTGAGATTTTTCGAAGAAGGAAGTGTTAGTTTTATTTAAAATGTGTTAAATAGGAATTTTATTTATGCCTAAAATTACATAAATCGAGAAGCTTTAAGTGAAGTTTAGATTTGATTTCCTATGTCAGAGATGTAATAATCGTTATTCAATTATCAAACAATACTTATGGGTCAAATAAAGAAAATGTGTAGCTTTTTCACTAAAATTTTAGAAGAAATTAAAATAAATAATTTTGTTAACATTATTTTATCAAAGTGTCTCTAAGTTGCTGTTTATGTAACCCAATTGAACAAAAGGTCTAGAAAATTTGTATATGAATGACTCGAAAAATTTAGTGCTTTTTATACAAATTTCATAGACGTTTTGTTCAATTGGTTACATAAACATTACATAATATAATTCTATAAAATCTGTTTACAATTACTATTGTAATAAATTATCGAATAAAAAAATGTGCTTTAAAATACACAGAAAAAATTTGCTCCTATTAAAGGTTTTAATTAGATTTAGATACAAATTTAATTTAATATTTTATTAATTCAATTATTTATTTAATTGGAATTTTATTTTGTTCTTTCTTAATTAAATATATAATTCTATCAATTAAAAAATTAATTAAAATTATATCTAAAATTAATTAAAAGCCTTGTTAGGAGAAAAAAAATTTTGCTGTGTACGCACGTTACGGACACGATTAGTTTGAAGCCATCACAGCTACAAGGCTATACGAAAATCATTGCCGGTGTAACCAACTTATAACCCAATGGCTCTTTTTGTAAGCGACAAGATCTAGTGCTGGACATTACAAAAATAAATGAGAAATAAATGAACATCGAAGGAGAGATGGAAAGATTTAGAGAATAATAAATAAAATTCATTAACTATCAAGAATGTTTAGCTAAATTAACTTATTTCTTTTGTACATTATGCGTGATAAAAGTATTTTTTTAATAAGTAATTTAGTTTTCGTTTTCAAAATAATTTAGTGGCTGACTACACGCGCACAGAGGGGCCAAATGACCTATTTCGTGGATTAATTAAAAACAAATATTTCAAGCATCCAGAAAACTAAAAGTACTCGATTAAAGAGCATAAAATTCGACATCACTAGGCCAACAAATTAATATCAAATAGCTAACGGTGCTTTTGTAATAACGCATTAAACAAATTGGTAAAAAAGGCGTGGAACTTTGTGCAATTAAATTTTATTTACCACAAGTATATTTGAAAATGCAACAAATTTAATCATGCGACCATCCAGTTCAGGTATTTGGTTGAAAGTTTAGCTTAAATTTGTACTTTAAATTATTTGCGGAAGGGCTTTTCTTTTCACTGTTTCATAAAAAAAAAATGGATTTTCTCAGTTTGAGTCGATATCAAGTTGTTATTTGGGCTGAGTTGAGCAAATATTTTATTTTTTTTTAAAGCCAGAAAAATAAGCGTGCTTTTGGGAAAAAATTAGCCTGCACATCCGTGCGCCTCAAAAAATATGTGCGATTTACTAATAGCCACACGCGTTGAGTTTGCCAACAAAAAACCCTTTTCGGCTTCGGCTAACAATTTTATAACATTTCCAGATCTACTTATAATCACCTTCGTTTTGCCTGTGTAAAATATTATTAGCATATGTATGTTTATATGGTTCACGAGATACCGACTTATTTCCGAAATAAAATGTTTGTTTTGTTTGAACAACTCCCTGTAGTTGATAAATTATCTTTAAACCAAACTGTTACAAAGGTAATAACTGGTTAATTCAAATTTTTAAAGGGCTCTTAAAAATATTTTTTTTTTAATATTTTTCCAAAAAGGGTAACAAAATCTTTCCGATAGTTAGTACCATTTCACTAAATATTTATTTGTTTTTTAATAAGAACACTCTAATTATACCCAAAATCAGTGATACATTTTTCAAAATATATTACTCTTTTCTAATTTCAGACAACTAAAAAATTCTACACTTACACTCATTTGCCTGAATTCAAGTTAGAAGTAAAGATGATAGACAATAATCTAAAAGAACGTGAAAAATATATCCATATCGCTTGAATAATTTACAAGGCTATGAACTGCCCATAATAATAGGTGGAACTGTTCCACGCATAATACCTTATAAAACATATAGTAACTTACCCATGTGCTTTCCAATTAATGAAAATTCTATATTCGCTTCTCTGATCAATCAATTGATTTTGGAAACTGCTCAATCAGGTTTATTATTTAAATGGATTGACTTTGGATTCTATGAGCTGATTGCCTCCAAAAAATTAATTTTAAAAGATTTGAGCGCCAAAACAAAATTTCGAGCCATGACCATTAATGATCTAAAATATGTTTTCCTGTTTTTAGGCGGAATGTTTTTGTTTGCTTATTTAGTGTTTTTGGGTGAATTGCTTATATTTTATCGCAAAAGAATTTTTCATAGATTTATAATATAATAGAAATTAAAAAAAATTAATACAAATGAAAAATAATTTTATAAATTTTTTACTATTTCAACACGATTTATTCAAAACAGTTTTCATATGAAATATTTTGGTAACTAAGTGGTACTAGCAAAAAAATTTAACTTCGCAACAAAAGTTTCCCTTACGAGGGGTTTTCAAATTGCAAATACGATCGGAATGCATGGCTTTTATCAAATATGTCACAGCTCTTAGAAAAGATGTTAATAACTAAGCTGAACCCAATTCTAAACCACAAAGAATGTATTCCGAACCATCAATTCATATTTAGAAAAAAACACAATGTGATATAACAAACCAACACACAGATTAGATAACGTAGTTAAAAAGGCCTTTGAAGTAAGAAAATACTGTTCAGCGCTTTTTATCGACCTTTCGCAAGCATTCGACAAGGGTTGGCATAAACGAATCTGTACATATAATAAAAAATCGTCTGCCTATCTGTCTGCTTTTCGTTTGCGTTCGCATAACGTAAAAACTACTGGATGGATTTTAAAAAATTTTGTGAGGAGGTACCTTAGTATCCTGATCCCAATATAGGAAAAATAATCTTATTTCCAAGAGAAAGCGGAGAAAAAGCAGTGAAAAATGCAATTTTCGGCTTTAAGGTACTAAGATTTTCCGTTTAAAACTGAGATATTTTAAAAGCGGTTACATTTTCAGTTCACTTTTTTATTTTTGAAAATGGGATCTTTTAAAAAATACGACGCAAGAGATGGCGCCAATTGAATAAAATTTGTATTTTTACTTTTTGGAATTACATTGTTTTTAAAATATTTTAAACACCTCTTACAGAGGTTTACAATAATTTTTAGAATTTTAGAACTTTTTATAAATTTTAGAATTTTATCCAGGGATGGTTACCTTTATATAAATTAAATACATAAACCATAACTGAGACAATTTAGGAGTCTTGCAATTGGAGTGGAATACTTTCAAAGCAAAACCGAGCAAAATATGTCAGGACGTCCACGACGTGGCGGGCACAGCTAGTAATATATAAGTTAAAACTGAACTTACCCATAAACTTATAAAAGCAAGGAGAGAAGGAGATTTTTTAAACTTGTTTCAGCGAATTGAAGCCTTTACCCAAGTTAGTATATTGGGAGCCATTTTATACTGGCAGTTTACTTCGGACATGCCAACTAGCCGAGTCCACAAATCGACATTTGCTGATGACAAAGCTTTTAAGCAAAGCAAACAAAGATCTAAATTAGATATAGAGAAACATGCAGTAACGTATTTAAAGAAGCTTGAAACACATCCAAATCTGCTGTTGAGTTCGTTTTTAATCCCTCTAAGAAAGAATTAATTAAATTACAAATTAGGTGATAATATTAAAGAAAAATTTGGGAAAATTTAATTTTTAGACACCAGCAGGGCGGAATGTACATTTTCTAGACAGCTACGTCCGTCATCAGCACTCATCGTATCAATCTACTTAGGGTAGTGTTTAGTTGTAAACATCATCTATTTAACCAACCAATCCCAGATAAAAGAGTGAGAGAAAACTTGTATTCAGTTATCAATCGTCAGTTGGTGAGAACGAAGTCTACCCTACCTTAAGCATCCCTATTGTTGATTATTTTTACTTTAATATTTACCACCTTATATTTGTTGTTCCTTCAGCCAACTTTCGGTTAGCAATGAAAGCTACTTTTGTTTATTTGTTTTACTTCCAACATTCGTTTTTAGTTAACACTAATCTAGCATCAAACCAAACTTTGTTTGGTGCTTTGCGATTTTTACTTTTGAAAATTTGAAATTATGGTTATGTAAGATTAAGAAGTAGAGATATTGCTTCTCTCGAACAAACATTAGAAGAATAACCCAAAAATGATAGCAGCAACCGTGAAACACAATATTTTTGTACAAGATTTATTTTCTTATTCTAGATTTAAGACATGAGTAAAGATTGTCAGTTCAAATAAATAAAAATGTGAAATAATTTGAATTTGTATAAATAATCTTCATTTTAACCTAATTTTTAACCAATTTAACCTAATAAATACCCCTATTTTGGTAACCTAGCAGGACGTTACTTTTTTTAGTTTAGACAATATAGTCTCTGAAAATTTATTGACTGCCCCTAGAATAATAAAACTCGCCAAAGAAATATGTTATGGTCATAGGCTGTTAAAGCATCAAGGAGAAACAAGTTTTCCTTAGAAGAACCAATCCTATCTGAAAAATTATTTTTTTTTAAGTTTTCCCATTCTTTTGTTTAGCAAATGCAACTTTTATGGTCAGCCAATGTTCAAAAACCTAAACTTGGACCGGGTAAATTCTAAAATGGCACTTTTCGCCCCGCCCCATGTGGTCGGCGGTGACATCAAATATTATTTGAAAAAATAAGGCAACGCCTTAATACCAAATAGATAAAGTTTTTGTGCTTTTATGGGCAGGGAGAGGTACTCCTTAAATCTATTCCCCTGCAACATCCATGTGATTTCTTTTTTATTTTTTTTGCAAATTTTCAAAAAATATTCCTTTTTAAGTTTTTATGTCGAAGAGAAGGTGTCTGACCAATCCCCACCACCCTAGAATATCAATAAAAGACATTCTTGTAAATTATAACTTTATAGTATTCAATTTATCTTGAAATATTTAATTTATTCATAAATAGCTGTGCCCGCCACTTCGTCATCGCCCTTATTTTGCTTTGAAAGTAATCCACTTTTAGATTCTTACTTTTATAGTGCTTCAGATATGATTTATGTATTAAATTTATATAAAGGTACCCATACCTGGGTAAATACTCAGAAACATAGGCTTCTTATAAAATTCTAAAATTGATATACATTTCTAAAATCATTGTTTAGTTGAAGTGAATAGAGCCTTAAATATCCCGGTGACAAAAATTAAAGTTTTGTCAAGTTTACATAGAATCGGTAAAGTGAAAACTAAGTAACTTGTGATTAATTTTTTTCACGATTTTTTTATGAAATACAAAGCAACAAGATTATTTAAGGTTTTTTTTACAGAATAATTAAATTAAAATCTTAAAATTAAATAAATAAATTAAAATAAATAATATAATAAAAATAAATATAATAAATAAATTAAATTTTTTCAATAATTTGAATTGTTTTCAATCATTTAAATTTAAAACTTTTATTATTTTTATTTCCTGAAGAAGCTACCCAATGGTGTAGCGAAATATTGAGAAAATAAAAATTATTAAAACATTTTTATAAAAAGACCTAGTGCTTATTAAAAAAAATAGAATTCAAAAATATAAAAAAGGTCAAAAAATACAATAATTATTTAACTACAATAATTATATAAATAAATTAAAATCAAAAAAAAAAAAATAATCGTTTTATTATTACATTTTTACTGCAGTTTTTAGTTTTCTACAAGCTTTGTTTCTTTTTTAAATGTCCGCTTATTACAAACATTTTGTGAAAACATATACAGACCTATCTATGTATAGAAACCAATTTTAGGTGACGATGATGCGAGTTCAATAATTTTTCTTCAACTAAAACGATCAGACTTATGTATAGAAACTAATGTTAGGTGACGATCCTGACGATGATGCGAGTTCAATAATTTTTCTTCAACCAAAATGAGCATATCTATGTACGTATTAATTAAGGTGATGGTGGTGACGATGATGCGAATTCAATAATTTTTCTTCAACCAAAACGAGCAGACCTATTTATAGAAACCAATGTTAGGTGATGCGGTTAAGGTTGTGATAATGGTGACGACGGTTACGGTTCTTGAGACAATAATTTTTCTTCAACCAAAAAGTGCTGAACGTGCCTAAAGAAGTTTTCACTTACAAAATCAATACAAAATTTTTATTCGTTTAGCCACTAAAAATTATATTTCAAACCTCTCAAAATAGTAAAAAGGCAATAAAAAATTAAAACTTTTCTTTATAACTTTAAATTTGAATTTATAAATGGCATTATTTTAAAATAACCTGTTGTTTAATTTAAATTTAATTCTAGATCAAGTTCAGTGATAAATTTATAAAAACAGTTCTTCCTTTTCTATTTTCAGACAACACAAAATTTTTACAGTTACAGTAACTTCCCTGAATTCGAGCTGGAGGTGAAAAGCATATCCTCCTACCCAAAAGATATCTACCCACATCGCCTAAGGAATCTTAAAGGTTATAAACTACCCATTGCAATAGGCGGTACTGCACCACGCATTATACCTTACAAAACACCAGATGGCAAAGAAATAGTCGGTGGCTTTATAGGTCACTTTATCACAGCGTTTGCTAAAAGGTATAACTGCGTTTTGAAACAACCATTGCTATTTAATCCGACAGTACCAGTACCATCAAGAGATCTCATAAATACTGTAAGAAATGGAACAGCAGAAATTTCAGCTGCTGTAGTTACTCCCGAATTACCTTTTAGGGGATTCACATACCCCATTCAATTAACGAACTGGTGCATTATGATACCAGTGGAACCAAGTATTCCTAGTTACAAATTTTTCACCTCAGTTTTTCAGGGAGAAACGTATTTGCTATTTATAGCAGTTACTATTATTTTATCCATGGTATTAAGTGCAGCTCAATACCTGCATGGTTATTATGCTGACTTCTTCGGTATTTTTTGTCATGATGTTTGCTTAAGAGGAATTTTGGGTCAATCATTTTCGGGAATTATTAACCCGCCTACAATTATAAAATTAATATATTTACAAATTTGTGTCTTGGGCATATTGCTGACAACATCATATACTTCTTATTTCTCTACATATGTAACCCATCCGCCCAAAGAAACCTTTCTGAATTCATTTGATGACATTTTGGATTCTGGCTTAAAGGTAGTAGTTTGGGAACGTGAATATAAAAACTTTTGTCAGGTATTAGACTATCAAAAATATGGAAATTTTTTCCATTTAGTAAAAGATTTTCACGAATTTCTACACTTGCGTGATTCTTTCAACACCAATTACGGTTATCTTCTGCATAACACAAAATGGGACATTATCAAAGAACAACAAAAACTTTTTACTGCGCCTCTCTTTAGACAATCAACAAATTTTTGTTTTATCACTAACGTACCCATGTGCTTTCCAGTTCATGAAAACTCCATACTTACTCCTATGATCAATCAACTGATTTTGGAAACTGCTCAGTCGGGTTTAATATTTAGATGGATTGACTTTGGATTCTATGAGCTGATTGCCGCCAAAAAATTAATATTGAAAGATTTGAGTGCCAAAGAAGAATTTCAAGCCATGACAATTAAAGATTTAAAATATGTTTTCCTGTTTTTAGGCGGAATGTTTTTGTTTGCTTATTTGGTGTTTTTGGGTGAATTGCTAATATTTTATCGCAAAATAATTTTTAATGGATGTGGTAATTTGTATCACTGTTTATTGAAATAAAGTTGAAAAATTTTATAATACAAAACTAAAATGTATTTTTAAATTTATTTAGTGCTAGAAATACAAAGAAATTTGTAGTCAAGCTTTAGTTCGTTCTATTGTTTCTAAGAGAGAATAAATTAAATTTCTAAGTAGGTGATATTGTTAAAGAAAAATTGGGAAATCTTAATTTTTAGACACCAGCAGAGCTTAACGCACATTTTCTAGACAGCTGCGTCCATCATCAGCACTCATCGTATCAATCTACTTAGGGTAGTGTTTAGTTGTAAACATCATCTATTTAACCAACCAACCCCAGATAAAGGAATACGAGAAAACTTGTATTCAATTATCAATCGTCAGTTGGTGAGAACGAAGTCTACCACTACCCTACATGGTTATCAGATATGGCGATTTCTCGCCAACCGTGATATTTAATCTTATTTGGCGATTAAAAATAGGATTTGGCGACAAGGCGACTTTTTGGTGATTTTTAAAATAGTTGGCGATATTGTTGGCGATTTTTCATTGACTTTTGGCCAGCATTGGAAACTGAATTAAGGAATATCAAACTAAAATAGAATATCAATTGGAGGGTTAAAAGTAAATTGTTTTTCATATTTAAATATGATTTGATTTCTGGAAACCGGAAACTTTCGAAACATATACTTTTGTAAAAGTTTATGAAAATTCCATTTCCATTGCATATCTAAAGATGATTTTAATTTGAAAACTGGAAACTTTATTTAAAGTTTACAAATATTTTTCGATTTTAAAATGTTGCAATTCCTTATCAAAAAAAAATTTCTTGTTTTCTAAAATTTTTATAAATTCTAACATACTTTTCGATACTTATCAACCATAATAAAAAATATTAGCTTTTGTTTTAAAACGATTAGAAAAAATATGATATTCTATTTTATTATGTACAGCTACGTTAGTTTTGTACCTGATTTGCTGGTAATTCCAAGGAATTTATTAGTTTTTACATACAAAGGAAGTTTTGAAGTAAGGATTAAGTTCGTTTTATTCTCTATTTTGAAAGAATATTTTTTACAAATTAGGTGATTGATTTTAAAGAAAAATTGGATTTTTTTAAATTTATATGCTGCTAACTACTGGATAGAAAGATCGATTTTTATGATGAATTCCACCAAAACTTTACTATGAATTTTATGAATTAAAATAGACATGTGGCTCACACAACTGTTGGATCTTAAGTAATGATAAACAAATTTAATTCCTATAAAACATGTTTTAAATAAAACCACGAAAACAAATACCTTAACGATGGGTCTCCATTTTTAATATAATAACCAATATTTTTCATTATATTTTAATTTTCATAGGTGGAAATAAGTCTGACAAGTCTGCTACCTTAAGCTTCCCTCTTGTTAATATTTTAACTTTTAATATTTACCACCTTATATTTGCTGTTGCTGCAGCCAACCTTCGGTTAGCAATGAAAGCTACTTTTGTTTATTTGTTTTCTTTCAACATTCGTTTTTTAGTTAATACTAATCTTGTATCAAACCAAACATTGTTGAGTAAACATGATTGCGCGGTGCTTTGCGATTTTTAATTTTGAAAATTTGACATTTTTCTAGTCGAACTATTTATATTACATACAATGAAATTTGTAGTCAAGCTTGAGCTCATTCTATTGCTTATGAGAAAGAATAAATTAAATACAAATTAGGTGATATTGTTAAAGAAAGCGAACGACCTATTAAAGAAAACGAACCCAAGCTTGACTACAAATTTCATTGTATTTAATATAAATAGTTCGACTTATAAAATTTCAAATTTTCAAAAGTACTATAAATAATTGAAAATATATTTAAATTCGTCACCATATTTCATTTAAGACATCAAGGGGGTTTCAAACATTGCATTTTTTGAGTGAAATATGTTCATATGTTCATTATCTCTTGCATTATTAATGGCACAGAGTTTGCACGGTTAGCTCTTTTAGAAATTCCATATACAGGTTAAAAGGCAACATATGGTTGATCTCTTCACTATAGCTGCAGCTTTTACTTCGTCTTTCAGGCCTTTCAGTACCATCTTTGTGGTCTTAACATGCACTTCATTACACTTGCTTGTCTTGGTCGTAGTATGCTTTTGTAAGTTATTCGGTATTCCTTTCAGCTATGATTTCAGCGTGTATTAGAAATATGAAATTTGCTTGAAGTTCTCTCGCCGAAGTCTGTTGTGTGATTATGAAAATATTAGAATTAGAAAAAAAAATATTTTCACCAATTAGGGTTCTTAATTAGTTTGGGATACGACTTTGCCTTAATTTGTAATTAATTAAATTATTTATTTAATTAAAATGTTATTTTATTCATTCTTAATTAGCAACAAATTTTTTCTGTGTATTCTACATCTAATAATGATTTGAATCCATAATCATTTATATGTAAATACCCATCGAACCAAAGGTTTCGATTTTTTCTGAAGTTAGACTTTTCGTAAAGATTTTGTTAAGAAATTTCTTTAGTTTGTCGTAAATCAAACTCGTCGTAACGAATTCGTTAAGACATTTCGGTTGTTTGTCTGGAAACTGATTTTTTTGAAAATAAAAATTGTTAAAACATTTTTATAAAAAAGAGCTAGTACTTGTTAAAAAAAAGAATTCAAATATAAAAAAAGGTCAAAAACTACAATAACTAATTAAAAATCAAAATTGTATTAAATAAAATAAAATTATAGTTAATACAAAAAATTTAATAAATAAATGCAAGATGGACAACTGAAATCGAATTGATTATGGTAAAGTATTGCCTGGAATACTAAACCATTAACTAATCAGAAAACATGTCGTTGCGTTTTCGTACATACATGTCGTTGCGATTTCGTAACTACATATCGTTGCGATTTCGTTTTGATTTCAAAACGTTGTGATTTCATTCCTACATATCGCTGCGAAGTCATGTCAATCCTTTTATATAAAATTGTGACGATTTCGGTAATATTTCTGTTCCGAAATTGCAAGATTTTGCCGACCAGTCCTTATGAATTCTTTAGGAAATTAGAACATTTGCTTAGGTGCGTATATAATCCCTTTCCTGAATTTTTTTCAATGAGAAAATTTTCCATCTTATGTAGCATAAATTGGAATTAATACAACTGCAATTTGCTTGATTGATATATGATTCATCATTAATGAAATGCGATTTCAAATAAGTGTAATCCCTAAAAGTAGTCAACACAATTAATAAATCTGCGCTTTTAAATTTTACTTCAGTATTAAATTATTAAAAATATATTATAATTAAAAAATTAAAATTGTACATAAATATAATCCGAATAAATAATTTAATTATTTCATAGGAAATTTTAAAAGGCGGTGTCACGTTCCTTTATGAGGATTAAGTTATTTGAAAAACTTCGTAGATTCTATTCTATTTAAAAAAATAAAAATAACGAAAAAAATTTAAACATAAAATAATAAAGTTGTAAAAAATTTTAACGACTTTGTTTTTTCCTGTTTCCTTAGTCATTGTATTTAAGTTGTTAAATATAAAACTTTTACAATTAATACGCTAATCTTGCTTGCCAATTAAATAATAAAATATTTGTTACAATTAACTTGCTATAAGTTATAAAAAAGCTGCTGCCTGCAGTCACAGTTTGCAAATTTATTTTGTATAGAGATACTATTTTACGTACCAATCTCCGGATAGCATTTTGCAAGATGGGTTGCTGTCAACTTATTTAAGTGGGTCATACTGGCTAGATTCGGATTTGTATTCCTATTTTCTCTGGGACATAAGATATTTTCACTGGAAAAATTATTCTATAGTTGAAATCAGGTACTAGGGACAGAGGGACAATTAGTCTTAACAAGACTGTGGCACACGCTATACAAACCTTAAGATATTGTAATTACTTTAGGATTGCTTACATCTCTCGTTTCGGTGATCAAAACTGGTACCTAAGATCATACTACTTAACACTATTGTATTTTATTCTAAGGGGTTAAAGCCAAATTTATATTATTATACCCGTTCGGTATTACACAGAAGAGTACTGTATTTGAGAGTATTGTTCTGTATAAATTATTCATTGTTTGATGTTCCGTACTTTTTATTCACTCATCGACATTTGCTGGCGACGCGACTTTCCTAAGCATTCAGTCCCGAAATAGCATCCAGATACCTACAGGAATATACACACCATTTAGAAATATGGTTGAAATAATTCTTGCAAAAAAAAAACCGACTACAAAACAAATACATATATTTGCATCAATTCTAAACTAAAAATTTAAAAGGAAGTAATCTGTAAGAAAAAGTACTCAAATCAAATACTTCTATACTTGTTGCTCTAACGGTCAAGTAATATACGTTCTATACATTCAAATGTCTATCCATAACGTCAGATATGAGGACACCCTTTATTTTTTTTACAGTTATTATTACTGACACAGTAATAAAAAGTAACGGTTCTAAAGATATGGCCATATAGCTTAAACAATATCACCTAGGGGACACCCTTTAATGTACAATTTTAAATTAAACACTTATTTTAAAGGACAGATTCTTTGTTAATTTCAAACGTCTGTCTAAAACGGTTCAAAAGTTTGGCCATATGCATCAATTTACATCAACTATTGAGACACCCTTTAAAATTTCTAAATGTTATTATACGGGACATAGTAGTGGAGATTCAGTCTAATCTTTAAGTGTTTGTCTATAACGGTTCAAAATATAGGGCTAGATAGGTTAAATTATATCAATTATGGGGACACCCTTTAGTTTCCTAATTTAAATTATACACTTGATATTATAAAGGACTTAGATATACAGGTTCTTTGTAAATTTCAACCGTCTCTCTGTTACGGTTCAAAAGTTTGGCAATATACATCAAATTACATCAACTATTGGCTAATTATAAATATTTAATTTCTGATTATAAATATTGGACATTCTGCACAATTTTCAAGTGATTGTCTACAATGGTTCAAATGGTTCATATATTTAAATTGACGTCACATATGGGGACACCCTTTAATTTTTAAGTTTATTTTTTTATTAATTTCTGTTATTGGCAGCTATAGTGATATGCAGTTTTTTAAAATTTTAAAAGGGTGCCCTTTACGGTTCATAATACACGTAAAAAACACGTATATTGTATGGGGACACCCTTTAATTTCAAAATTCTGAACTTCTTTTAAAATAGGACCAATCTGTAAGCATTTCCTTTCTAATAAAGAAAAAATTTTTAAAATCGGTTTAGAAATGACTGAGTTCTGCGGGCACAAACATAAAAAAAGCAACATTCAGACGAATTGATAACCTCCTTCTTTTTTTGAAGTCGGTTAAAAAAGAAAAACAAATATGTAGTCACATAAATTTCATGCTGCATAGAAACTCTTGCCATCCTATTCGCATAAATTACTAAATAATAGCTTAGCGCTCGGAGGTTAAATACCTTGGCGTACACCTAAGCTACACGCAGTGGAAATTAATTGGATGATTGGTAGAAATTTAACCCTAAGCTTAGATTGTAAGCTTTTATTGTACAAGTCGGTCCTCAAATCTATGTGGTGTTATGGTATTCAGTTATGGGGCACTGGCTCAGCGGCAACGTATTTGAAAAAGCTAGAAACAAATCCGCCAAATCCGCTGTGCGTACTAAGACTAAGAAGGAGGAATCATGATTCTCTGTGACGAACATTAAGAGAACGGCCCTAATATACTTTTATACCTGCAATTGTAAAACATATAATTTTTATACTTTACAAGTATATTTTATTAATTTTAGCTTAGATTTAAGATACGAGTACAATCAATAAATTACGAAAAAAAGTATGTTTTTAAAAGAGTTTTTGTCTTAGCAACACTATTTTATTCAACAATGAAAAAAAAGCTAATGTTCTTATTTGTATAAAAAGCACCAAATTATTTTAGTTATTCCTATATAAATTTTCCAGACGATTTGTTGAATTGGAATACAGAAACAGCACATTAAAATATCAAAAACGGAAACGTCGTTTTCTATAAAAATAATGAAAGAACATGAGTTTTGCTAAGTTTATTTTATACATATATATTTAGATTTGCGTATTGTTTATTTCGTTCATCCACCGCTGACTTATTCAACATGGTCGGCTCCGTTTTGTGGATGTGATGTGTCAGAATAAATATTTAAACGCGCTTCGTAAAAATATAGAGTAATTTTTTATAATTATTACAAAAAAAAAAAAACTTAAATTGTAATACCTGGCGAAAAAAGTGAATTTTTAATGATGAGTTGAAAATCAACACACTGTGTAATTTTTTAAGTCATGAACTTCCTAGTAATGATTCTTAACACCGTTTAGGTATCGCTTAGGTAGCTAAAAAACTTTCGGGAAATTTTTCACTTTTGAGGCTACCTAAGCGCTACCTAAAATTTTTTTTAAAATTCGAAAAACTCAAATGAAGATAGAGACCATCAAAGGCAATTTACTATAAAGCATAATTAAACTAAATACTGTAAGGACGCTGACGAAGTGGCGGGTACAGCTAGTAATTTATAATTGTTAATAACGTTATTCCGCATATAAAATTAAATTTTGTGCGTCCAACATCTATTGATGTCACTTATTCGTATTGACATCATCTAAAGGAAAATTTCGCATATGGCATAATCTGGCTTCTATCATTCTTTGTATAATTCCTTTTAATTGCTTGTTTAAATAGATATTGGGCTTGTTCGGTAATGTATCACTGCGCAGCATCTGATGCTCAATACGATCGAAAATTTATCAGTTTTCATCACTGCAAATGTCGTGTGTTCTAAAATACATCACTAAGATAAATGATGCGCAAACAAACGTCAAACTCGCATCACAAAAATGGCTGATGCAATAGATGAGTGAGTATTTTATTTTTTCTTTATTAATTTAGATTTGATTTAAAATGAAATTAAATGTGCAAGGACATTATGGACAGTTATGACGTTTTTGAACAAATCTGGATCGTCGTTGACGATATTCAACATCTCCTGAGCGATGTCCATGCGACTTTGTTTTTGCTCAAAATTTTGCAATTTTGGAACAATCTTCGCTGCCGCACGTTTCATGCCTAAAACATCCGTAAAAAACGCTTGGAATGAGCCGAACGATATGCCAACATTATCAGCTACCTCTCTAATAGTGATTCGACGATTATCCAAAATCATTTTCTTCACTGCTTCAATGTTTTCATCGGTTGTTGACGTGCTCGGACGTCATTGACATCTTCTCGGCATTTCTTAAACCATTTATACCACAAATGAACTTGTGTTCTGCTCATAGTAGACTAGCCAAACGCCACAGTCAACATTTCAAATGTCCTTGCACATTTAATTTCATTTTTTACACAAAACTTAACACGGTTTCTCTGATTAATTTTTTGAAATAGTAAAAAATCGAAGAGCACACCAAAAAACGACTAACCTTTTTATCTGTCAAAAACAAACTGACAATCCAAAATTGTCAACATAAATAACAGGCATGTGTACCAACATTAAAAAAAGGCGAAAATCGAACATACGTACCTCACGAAAATTGAAAATAACGGTTATTTTTCGTACATAAAATTTTTATTTTTTTATTTAGTTTAAATTATTTTTTCTTGGTTATTTATTAAAAACTTTTGGATTATTTACATTTATTTTCAGTTACAAGACTGTCAAAATAGAATTATCGATAACTTTATGGCAACTGAAAAAAGTTGACGTACGTAATACCAATTTATTTTCCAGTTGCGTTGCTATTTGACAACGGAACTAAATTTCGGTTGCCATCCATAATAGACCTATTAATGTTTTATTTATTAAATTATTTATTAAATTAGAATTTTATTTCCTTCTGTCCTAATTAAGTATTAATATTATTGAATTAATTAAAAATTCAATTAAAATTGTATATAAAACTAATTAAAACCTTTAATTGGTGCAAAAAAAATATGTAAAGATAGATACGAAAAATCTGAAGAAGGATGATTTTTAAATTTTTCCTCAGACTTTCCCTCTCCTTATTTGAAATGGATTGCAAGACTTTTTTCGAAATTTTTTCGAAAATTATAAACCACAAATTGAATAAAAATTTAAATATATTAATTTATATAAATACGAAAATTATATGCATTTAAGCTAAATCTGAATCATTCTGTACATTTATAAGTCCTTTCTATGAATGTTCAAGGGTCTAAAAAGGAAGTTACGTAAATTAGTTATTATTATCCCAACAAAATTAAGAAAATGAATTAAGAAAAATTAATTAAGAGAATAATAAACGATACTCTGTTTAAAACTGGTTAAATGAAATATAGTTATTTTTAAGCCAGCTATGTATACTCCTTAATCTATTCACAATGAACCACTGTAGTTTTTAGCATGTGGATGCCTGAGTTTAATAAAAACAAACCATAATTTATGCAGATTTCACTTTACAGCCGAACCTAATTTTAGCTTCAGTCTTTTTTTTTCCTTTTTTTATTTTTGCTACAAAAATGTGGATCAACACATGTTTTTGCGAATACGCCAACACACATTAAGTAGCAAACAAAACAATCAAGAGCAAAAAAAAAAACATAAACCAAGCAAAGAAGAACGAAGAAAAAACTCCAATCAACAAACATAAATGAAAAAAAACAATGTTTGGTCAATTCATGGAAAAACATTTTGAATTCACTCGTACGAAGGAATACAAAATAATAACGAAACAAGTGAAATTATATTCCGGTACAAGAAATATGATTTTTCTTTCTTACAACTTTTGTAGTTGGCTGATTGTGTTTTTGTTACTTTTCATTACTTTTCTATGTTTGAACAACAAAGTAAAAAGAAACATGCAACTTAATTGGAAATCGATTCAGTGCGATTGTTTAATACACCCTAAGCTCTTAATATTTTTAGGATTACATAAAAGCAAAAGGGATTTCGGAAATCTAAGACATTTTGATTTTAATCGTCTTTGACGTAGAAGAGCTATTCTAGATACCAGAATTGCTGTACTTCTTCAAAGAATTTAGAAAAATGCAGTACATATGCCCAGCAAAAAAAATATGACAAAACACTAGTAAATTCATGACTTCTACTGATCTTGCCCTGGTTCCAATTTAGGTGAAAATTATTTTAACATTGGCCTGTCATTGAATTCTTTTACTACAAGTTGGCAGGAAGACCAAGAAGGAGCTCTGAGTGCCTACAAATGGTTAACTGCGTCAGCGACAGGTCACAGACTCTCAAGTATTAGCAGGATACGTTAAAAATCAAAGTAAGACGATACTTGCAGACAGTGCCTGGAAAAAGGCTAACATAAAAAGTAATTTGACCACTGCATATTATATGAAGGTGCTCTGGAGACCTTAGCCTTTAACAAATGATAGCAATTCCGTAGACAGTCACCAGTCTCACCAAACTCGAGAGTAAAATGCTAGTGACAGCACAGGACTCAGTGAAAGTAATGTATTCGTCAATTTTCAGCTGAATGTCAGAAATCATCGAGGAAGGAAAGGGGTCGAAAAGGAACCGCTGAACATAGTGGTTTGCTTCGGAATACCCCCTGAAAAATAATAATAAATAACCATATTATATTTATGTTATATTTATTTAGAATATAATTTGTAATTGTATTGTAACATTTAATAAATAAAAAAATAAATAAGAAATGATTAACTAGAAAAATTTAATGCATTTTCAAGTAAGTACTCCAAAACTTATCATTTTGTTAGAGTTAGGGATAACATTAAAAAAACAGCCGAGCAAATAGTTAAGTGCAAAGGAAATTTTGAAATCACCCTTCTTTTGAAGCCATTTATATTTTTTTCTGGGCGTATTTATTTAAGTGTATAATTTTCCAATAAATAGAATTTGTAGTTGGGCATCATTTTCAATGAGAAAAACTATTCATTTTAGTTTAGAAAATATTTTCCAACATGCTCGTAAACAACGAATAGTATTTACTCGTTTTCTAGTTTTGGGGACTTGCAAATTGTTTTTCGCCACAACTTCTTCGATATCTCCGAAACTCATCAGCAGATTTAAAAACAATAAATTTTAGTGCAGATTTGCTGATTTTTTACTTAACCATTCCGTTAAACTTTTATCAAGTTATGGCAATATATCGATGATCTTAAGTAGAAAGGCACTAAAACTTATTTTAGCGCAATTGAGTTTTTGCAATAGTGTGTAAAAAACGCTTTTACAAGCATTTAATTATAAATAATGCTAATCTTTTTTTGCATTATCATAATTTTCAATAATGGTAATGCTTTTTAATGAAAAGTTCTCATTATTAGTTAGTTAGATAATTAGTTAGTTAGTTAGTTAAAAAACAAAATTATTGTCATTACTAAATAATTAAATGGTTTAAAAGCATTACGATTCATAACGCCATTTCTATTCTCTGTACACTAAAAGTGGTTTTACACGACGTATGTTTGTCATATGACTTGTCAGTTTGATAACCAATAAGTAATTTTATGTGTTTAACAAAATATGCATTTTACATACGGTTTATTTTTTTTGCTTTCAAACGTACACGTGTAATTACATCTGACATAACCTATAATATATAATTTTTCGGCCACACAGATTTGTATTTCCAACCACCTCTGATGCAAAGATGCAAATATAGTGATTTTGCCACGCTTTTAGTGCTTTTGGTACCACGAAAAACCTAAAATAGCAAAATATCCAGTTGGCACTACAGGATATCAGATGCTTTGTCACATCAAAATAGAACACGTTCTAAATGAAAAATGTCATATGTATTGTACACATGGAAAATACACATGTAATCTTTGAAAGGGTTCACACGACGTGTTTAGAATTTACACATGGAAAAGTGACAAGTCATATGACAAATCCACGCCGTGTAAAACCACTTTAAGTAAACCCCGTATGCTTTATTTCAAAATAACATACGTAGAATTAGTCCCTGTCCATTACATTATTCTAAGTTATTTTGTCTAATTCTTCTCCCTTAGGCGTATGTTTCAACAATAATCTACAGTAGTAAATGTATTATTAAGTAAATTATGTACATATGTATTTATTATAAAAATGTATATAAAAATAGTAAAATCGCTATCTCTGAAGAACAACGATGTCCATGCTTTTGGAATCATCTCTATCATACATCAGTAAATGGTAAAATATCCAGCAAATGTTTCGAGCCATCACAAAACGTTAACTTTTTAATTTTATGATTTTTTTACAAACATGTTAATTGATTAATGCACCAAGAGTATCATAAACTAATATTTTTTTCGTGAACAATATTATTGTATTTGAAGTCTTATTTAAAAGTATTTTTTATGTGATTATTAAATTTACCCGACTGCAAATGGGTTAATATTTGTTTACTTTATTCGTACTACTGCTACTTCGATAATAAATTTGTGATTTATAGAAATAATCATTTTTTCATAAATTATAATTAGAAAATATACAATTTCATTACATTTCCATTACCATTGCTAAGGGAAATTTTTAAAATAAAGAAGTAGCATTAAATGGTAGTTACAATTTTTTTCATTATAACTATTTGAAATAAAGCCAATGAAAAAAATTCCAAGTATGATATACATATGTAGTTTTAAAGAGATAACCAACTATTTTAATTGGGTTAAAATATAGTGAGTAATCGAATGAAAGTGGTTAATAGAGCAGATACTTTTTTGATATATCAATTGCTGGTGGTATTTCCAGCCAGAGACGACGTTCTTCACCAAAAGGAATGACAACAACTACTTCATTTACTAGTGGACCAAATCCAATTAACTTAAAACCTACAAGTACTAGATAGCTTAAGTCTAAAACAAATATACTCGTACTTGGTTAGTTTACCAGTGCTGAACTAACTATGCAAAATTTGTACGGTTGCTATTATCATATTTATAAAGGGTAGAATGTTCATTGAAGAGAAGCAAATTTCCTCTTTTTTAGTCGAATGAAAATATAATCACAAGCCACCCAAACTGAGCGAGTTTTTGATGTTGCGGCCAAAACAAATGGAATTTCACTTAAGTCATTGTAAATTAAAGGAATGGGACAAGCAGAACTGGCACAAGCCATTATTGGGAATTCTATTAAAGTTTAGGCAAGAGCTTATAGGTGTTGCTTAACCACTTGTAAGGTTAGGGTGGTTGGTAGTTGTGCCGAGAACCTGAATAGCTAATTAGTGGACTAGTCGGTAACAACTCCCCTAATCTACGGTGGAACAGCCTTTAGTATGCGAACTCTAGATAGCGGTCGACCTCCAGTTTCGATGTAGATTTACCCATGCATAAGGAGCTCTGTGTGGGTGGACAATGTTTTCTCCAATAGTGTCCTAGGGAACAATTCAAAAGTGATGAACAGGAACGCCTCGCAAGGGGTAAACAGGTTAATCTTTAAAGGTTCTCCTATGGCATTGAACTGGGATATTACGATAGGGATAGACAAGGAGCCTCGTCAGAGGTGGAGAGGTTAATCACTTTAGTAACTCCGGTTACCACTGGAAAATGGAAGATATCGAAAGAGAATGACAAAGAAACCTCCCAAGGGGTGGACTGGTCAGTCTATGGAGATACTCCTGCGGCTATGGAGGTAAATGTAGATGAATTGGACGCACCATGCCCTGTGGGCTTATGTAAATCCTTTTCGGAAGCAGGCACCTCAAAACCTCTACAGCTCATGCCTAAAATTGAGAGGCTGAGACAGCAGCGTACCATAAGACTCAGGACCACTGGTACAAGCCTGTGTAATATGGATGCCAGTGAAGTTTAACATGAGCAGATATTTTTATGGATGAGATACAAGAATATCTCCTGAACTAAAACAAACGACAAAGAAGGACGACATAGTAATAATAATTGTTTGATCAAAGTTTACCTAGAAACCAGCGGTTAAAAGTGTTTTCTGCCAAGGACGGTATAAATCCTTTTGTACAAAAATTCAAATTAAAGTTAAAAACAGAAAAAAATTTTATTATTGTAGCCATCCAACATTAGCGTCTTAGCGTGCCAGCATGACAATGAAAATAAGGTAAGTGGCCAAATGATCCGTAATGTTGTAAATATACCAATGAAACTAAAGTGAATCATTTATGTTGGATAAATTGCTGCCTACATACTGAATTTCGATGTTATACTAATACCGAAGCAAAAATAATTAGAAAAAAACTCATCCTGTAAAATTAGCTTTTAGGCAAAATTACAATATTTTTCTGAGTATTTATTTTTAGGTATCGATTCGTACAGTTGAAGTTTACATTCTAAGATGAGAGTAGAGTTTACGTTCCTAAGCCGGTTCAGGTGCACAGCTTTCAACTACATATATTTGTGTTAACTTTGATTGTATGTGGCTTTTCTTAGTAAGGTGCCGATCAAAACGTATACCGATCTATTTGATATGAAACTTGCCCTGGGTAAACAAGGTTTAAGAGATAATTACTATATTTCAAGAAGATCTCACCCAACATCATAGTTTTGGAAATCCTTCTTTTATCATAGCTCAGCGAGGATATATTTTTCGATCAATTAAATGGTTTTTAATCCTTAACCTTCCTGACCATTTCGTCGGTCTGTGAGACCGATGAATCACTTTTGTGTTAATTTCACGAAAACAAAAAATTGCAACAACATCATTCTCTCAGTATCTTCATTATTTCTCATTATACAACGTTTAGTGTAACAAGTGCGTTTGAGTTAAAGTGTTGTACCGGTGATTACTAATCAGACGGTCTGTGAGACCGACTTATAGTTAAGTGTCACATTTTCGATAGGTAAGCTGGTTTTGCTACATTGGAAATTTTTAGATGAAAATGGACAATTAGAGATCAGTTTATATGATTTAATAAAAGAATTATGTTCAAAGTTAATTATCGTGAGATTTTCGTTAGATATGGCAGATATTGAGCGCATAAGAGCTATTCTGAATGAAATCGATTCATATCTAGATTCTGATGTGAAAAGTGGTACTGAATACGAAAATAATATTGATGTGTATAAAGCAAACACTCATACTGAACAAGAAGACTCAGAGGTAAGTGATGTTGAAGATTTACAGGACGCTGAATCGAGCCACAAGCTCTAACGACTGATTGAAATTTACAAAGACTAACCTCATAATGAGGCATATATTTTAAGCATTTTGAAATTATTTTTTTTTTAGTGTTCCTGTTTTGTCATTTTATTTTTTTGTTTACTTCTAAAATATATGTTAATAGAAAAACAACATTTTATAAATGTTGTGTTTTGTGAATGAATTTTTTTTTTATTTTTATATTAGTTTTAGGATCAAAAATGCCAAATTATTGTGATGAAATATAAATTGATGCTGTGAGCTAAAAAATTTTAATTTTGTTTTTTTTTTCTTACTTCAGTTATTTCAGATTAGTTTGTTAAATATGATCACTGCATAGGTTTTGAAAACTTTAGAATAGTTTTGAGATACCGAGAAATACTTGAAATCGGTGTGAGAGACCGAGAAATGTGAATGTCTCGCACAAAAATGAAAATAGTCAGGAAGGTTAAGTGTTTCTATATGTCTATTTTTCTTTTATTTACATATACATACTATACTGCACCTTTCTTTTTTCTTTTCAAATTTTCTTTTATTTACATATATATTGCACCTTTTCAAAAACTTGAGAAACATCCACGACGAAAGCAGAACAACAATTCCGTGTATTAATGAAAAATCTGATACTTGTAAAGCTTGACTTTATTATACAAACAAAGTTTAATCCTACGTCTACATCGATATTGCAAAAATAGTGTAGCGAATAAACCTTCTGTTAACTTAAAATCCATACACCTAATTTTAGCACGTGTGTACAGAGGATGGAAAAAAACTTTGGACTTGTATGTTTCACTGAAAAAAAAAATAACTTAAAATAACATTCACTCAACAAAAAAAAAAAAAAGAGCCATGGCACATGCTTCTTGACTCCAATGCTTGTTTCTGTATTGAAAAACATAAGAGTAGACATTACGGCAACTTTCCAGTGGACAACTAGGAAAACAAAAACTTATAAATGCTGCAAACAAAGCAACAATAGCCAAATGAAAAAATAACAATAAAATAAAAAACGAAACGAAATGAAATGAAAAAAAATAAAACAACATAAAATGCAATATTAGGAAAGAAATATTTATATAAATGGAATATTAAGAAAACAATGCACTAATAAATGCAACTTAACAACAAAACTGTTGATTATGATTGCCACTGAAGATGACAACAAGGCAACAGGGCTTCGCAGACTTTGAAGATGAGAGGATCACGAAATCTCCGACAAGAAACATATTATCAGAATGTTGATGATGCCGCGTCCATACTGGCACTTCGGCAAATTGTATTTCTGATGGTGATGCGATATATAACTATTTGTGAATACTAGTTATTTAGTAATAATGACTTTTGTTTAAATTAAAGAAAAAAGCTTAAATAAATAAAAAGCAAATTACAAGTGTCTACGAGGGGTATTGTGGTTTTTTTCTTTTCAATCTGTTTTGATCGACCTGAGCTCTTTAATAAAACTCATTTATGCTTTTCTATATGTATGTATATAAAATATGTATTTTTAACTATTTTACTGTAGTGAATTTACAAAACCTAACACATTTAATATAATAATAAGATATTTAAATGTTAAAAATGAATATAACAATTTTCATTCAACTTCTATGTATGGGCGGTACTTTTTATACGCTTCACCACAAGTGGAAAGGGTATATGTATATAGGTTTGCCATTCCTTGTGTAATTTCTACAATATTAATTTCCGACCCCATAAAGTATACATATTCTAGATCCTTATATATAGAGAAGTTGATAAAGCGATGTCCGTCTGTTCGTGTTCGGGTAGTAATATCATTTGCCAAGGCACCAGATGAAATACAGAAAATTGAAGCCCACCAATCTATCAGGCATAGTTTCGAATATTTTTGAATTGCAATTCAGCAACATCGGATCATTCCTTCGGAGGCTGCGGGCCAAAAACCACGCCCACCTATATTTTTTCACGCTTTTTTCGGATTTAATGATTCTCTTTTGCTTTGTTTTGTGAAATAAATATTAGACCGCGACAAGTAGATCACAAGTAGTATATACAGATCTCGGTGGATCAATAATACAATGCGTTGGGCGATTTTTATTTGTTTTTAGGTTGGTAGGGTCTTTCTGCTTTGATTTGTATTAAAGACCTTTATAGAAAGCAATACACATAGAGGTAGAAAATGGATCCACACTGTAGCCACTGGTAAATAGTAGCGGTTAAAAGGCACATAGGAGGTCAATATGAGATAGTTTTCTTTGTTTTTTTGCCATTCTACCCTAATATAGACTTCAAGGTCTTAAATTAAAAAAAAATCTAAATTTTTTTTTTTAATATTTACAAAAAACGTTACAAAACTTTTTCAAAAAAAAAAAAAATACAGAAAAATTCTGGAAAATTTTTTTAAAAATTTTCTAAAAAAAAAATTAGAAAATAATTTTACAAACAATTTTGGAAAAATAAAAAAAATTCAATATTTCTATGAAAATGAAAATCATGACTGTAACATAACATATTTTTAATATTAAGAATATATGTATGTATGTATGTATGTATGTATGTATGTATGTATGTATGTATGTATGTATGTATGTATGTATGTATGTATGTATGTATGTATGTATGTATGTATGTATGTATGTATGTATATAGAGTAATATATTTTTTAAATGCGTTTGATTTGTTTTAAAACATAGATGCATTAAACACATAGACAACATCAAGATGCCGACTACAAACTGCCAAAAATAAAATACTCCCTCTTATACGTAAACAATTATTTTGAAGCCAGTATAGCTACATGGCTTTACGATCACCCTTGTGTCTGTAGTCAACTTAGGCTAATTTAAATTTAAAATTCATATACAAATAAAAAGTTTTGGAGGAAATATTTATAATGTTTTGAAAAAGTTATTTAATTTTATAAAAGAAAAATAAGTATTTCTACAACAATGTCAGAGTTTACGATGTAGCTGTCGTCTTTAATATCATTAAGTAGCTGACAACAAGGCGACAATTGTAGCCAACGGAATTTGCTTTCATTTATCTAAAGAGTCAACAATATGGATAATGCTGTACATGTCTGTATAAATAAAATTACCGTGGTGAAGGGTATAGAAGATTCAGCACGGCCAAATATAGCACTTTTACTTGATTATATTTTATTAGCCAGGTTTTCCCAGAAAAATTATTTAATGACTATTTTTCTTTTGTCATACTACTTCTTTAATTACAATTTAAATAAATTGTTCTTGCTGTGCTCGAGTTCGTAACCTTACTATTACCTTACCTTATTCAAAATAGATAGAAACGAAGGATTTAGTAGTGACCTAGAAAATGTATTATATATCTTTAATCTATAAATTATGTTCTAAAATAAGCATTTTAAAATTAAAATTAATGATTTTTCGATAAACCAGGGTATCTAATATCAAATATTTTAAACAATATCCAAAAATTTTTTAAATTGTTGCCCATAGATAGTGGGAGAAATGTTTTTAGATATTGCGGAAATATTTCAAGATTATATCTTCTCTGAGTTAAGAGCTAGACGATTTTAAATTTAGATATTCCGAAATTATTGAATTTTTGTGTATTTTAGCCTAAAAATGGCCGTCAATTTTATTGTTTTAATTTTTATATGTTCCTTGAGAACGTCATAACTTTCAATAAGCTAACAATATGTACGAACGTTTAAGGTGGTCCTTCAACTTAACCTATTTTACATCGTAATTTTGACTATAGCCTTTATGTTCTAAAATCTCAAAGCTGGGATCGACAAAGGAAAACTGCCGTAAAAAATCTAAATATACTCCCAACTATTGCTGAAAGTATTTCATGACTCCTAGTCCATATGTGAACTTTATGGGCAAAAGACTAAAAAAAATCCATTTTTGGGATTTTTGGCATTTACGTTGGAAATTGTGGGATTTCCTTTACCTTAATGGCCTACATATTAATTGTTTATATACATGCTTTCGTATTTCATTCACTTCTTTTAGAGATAATTTTTGGAGTACTTTTTGGCTGATGAAAAAAGGGAGTATTGCGTAAATATGTGGGTAAAGGGGAGATACTACCATCCACTACCAAACCTTACATGCATCTAGTGTCATGCTTACATTAAGGATACAAGGGCAACCTCACGCGGACTCCTAGACGAAAAAGTGGAGTTATTTTTTTTTTTTTTTTGGAAGAGAACTAATAACAGTTAAGATCGATATTTCTAAAGTAAATTGTTTACTCGACAGTAAAAATATTTTCATTTTTTAAGAGTGAACAATTTAATAATTTTTAAAATTTTTACCTATGGATGTACATGAGATACTGCGAAATAATTGTCATATGAAATAATTTATGGTGGAGAAATAAAATAACTACAACAGTTTTTCCCTACAAATGAGCTACTTCTTTCTTGGTTTTGTTGGAAAATGTCTCATAACAAAATAACTACCATATAAAATTGGCAAATATATTTTATTGTATCGTAATATTTCATACTCTACGTTATGTGCAAAGCTGGCCTTAGACTGAACACAGTCCTTTTCTACTCTTTGGGGTGTCTTAATCTGACTACTCTTGAAAAAGTTTATCTGTAAACCGGCTATGTACTCTAAAACGCTTCTGCATTTCGCGCAATAATTTACAAATCAATAGTTCATTTCAGCTTCTCCGAAAATTAAGTGAAACTGACTTTTCCGAAAATCCTATAATCTCAACCTAAACAGGAGGTATACCACTTTAAAGAGGAGATCAATACTAACATTTCACAACAAATTTTAAGTCAATCGGATCACCCATTTAGGTGATAACCGGGTTTTTGCGCAACAATTTAGGGTTCCAGTCGTACTTATTCCATGACTTGTCAGATTAGAAGAGTACAAGAAGTTATACATCATGACCGATGAATATAGAACACATCTGATAACTGATTTACAGTAATAAAAAGTAAACAATTTACCTACAGATCATATATTATTATAGTGGTAACAGGTACTGAACAAGAACCTATCATAGAATGTCGTTCGTTCGTTGATCCTCTTCTAGGCCATCGCAATTTTATAGTGACGTATCCATTTCACAGAAAGCGTTAGAACTCTAACCGGCTCCTATCACTTAAGGCCATGATTCACTATCATACTCAGTCGTACGATTTGTCAAAAATTGCATGTGTGCTCAAAAAGTGTGACAGACTTTTTGACAGTCTCTACAATTTGATATTCTTTTGAAAAAAACCATAAAATAGTATTTTTCCATGCGATCAGAGTTGCAAAATCTTGTTTTGAATGATAGTGTGGCATCTACAACGCCATTTTGAAATGATTTTTTAAGTAGGAAATAATTATGTCAGATTTTTTGTGATTAAATCGTACAATTGTGTAGGATAGTGAATCCTGGCCTTTAGGAACTAGTCATGCTTTAGTTTCCTTTTCCCAAGGACGATAATGTAGAAAATCTCGTAACAGAAATGTTTTTGTATGTAAAGATATTCCATTGCATAGGCTGTTGTTTTATATCTGTTGGACGTTTTGATATTGACAGTTTCATTTTTTGGTCGGTAAATTTTAGTTTCTAGATTGTTGCGATTTATTTCTCTAGAAGTTATTTCACAGTCGAAATTTTATTCGGCAGTTATTTTACAGCACCTAAATATAATGCTTATTACATACATATAGTGTTTCTTTTTTTCTCAAGAAAAAATTCCTCGAGAAAATTAAAAATTATAAAGTCGTAATTCTCGAAAAACTTAAATATTTCTCCAAAAATTATGCAAAAGTTATAACTAAATGAATTTTTTGATTAAAATTTTTTTATTTTGGTAAATTCTTAACCATTAATAATTTGACGTTTAGTTCATTTATTTATGCCCTGTTTAGACACAACGACTTTGATTTAATTTTGATTTTCATGTAAAGCCCAGCATTCTGTTCAGATTTTCATGCGTAATGCTGTCACACTACATATGTATGTATGTACGAGTATATAAAAATTTTTATGAAAAAGTCACGAACAAAGTAGACCTCTGTTTTTACTGTAGATACACATTGAAATGTTTCTGGCAATATTTTATCAATAAAGCAAATGGGCGTTATTTCATGTGGAATTTTTCAAAGAATTTTCCTCATAAAAGCAGTTTGGGAGAAAATGTCTAAAAGGAGGGATTATACTTTAGTATCTATTATTTGGCTCGTACAAAATCCTGATTGTTTGTCACATAAAGAAAATTATAGTTTTTTTGAAATGGCACAAAGACAAGAGATATAAATTTGCTAAATTATATATATCATCTAGAATTTTTGAAACTATAAACAGTGATAACGATAAGACTGTAGAAACTGGTAAAACTGAAAATATTGAAGAATGTCCAGATCAAGGAGAAGAAGCAAGTCTACAGCAAGAAATAACTTGCAATTACAAAAAGTTTTAAAGAATATGAACGTCCGAATGCTGACAAATTTCAATCATTAACAAAGGAATTTAAAATATTTGAAGCAAATGGGAAGAGAACCTCATATTTGCAGAATCTTTTGGATGCATTTCTGACCATTAAACCAATATCTACGCAAAATTATGATTCAGAATAATATGGGTCTAACATAAAAATTTGTTATTATGTTTAATATTAACAACATATTATGATTAATTTAATCATAATAAGTTGCTCTTAGATTACGGTTACCTTGACCATGATTCTTCTTTGCGTAAACTGATAATACAAACATAATTTAATATAAAGTCATAACACTTTCCTTTCCTGTTCTCTTGCTTGTTTTACATTCCAGCGAGACCCAAAATTCTTAAGTGCCCAGTAGTTCGATCGTTTCAGTAGTTTGATCTTTAAAAAATGGTATGTGTTCTCAAAAAGTGTAGTGGTGTTTACAGTAACAGTAATAATGGTGATTATAAGTGTATGAGTGTGTCAGACTTTTTTACAGATACTTCTAAAAAAATTAATAAAATATTTTTCTCCATACCATTATAGTTTTAAAATGTTTTATTAAACCGTACTATTGTGTACGAATTCTGGCCTTAAGACAGCCTTGTTTGCATCAGAACAAGTTTACGTTTTGTTGTTTGTTGAATTGCAAGGGTAAGATTGCTGAAAGAAAATGCATCGATGTATTGGATTCCGACAGGTGCCCATGTTGTTGAGATCGATAACATATCTTTGGCTACACAACAAATATAAAAGTGTTTAGTTTATTTTATATACCTTCTTGACGTAATCGTATTAAAGACGTTATTATGAAAGGTACTAAAAAGTAAGTATTTTTTTTTATATTTGGGTGAAGTTCAAATTTGTTAACTACCACTAAATTTATTTAGAGTGAAACAAAATACACTATCATTAAAGTTTTTTTTTGTAGTGAAGAAATATATTAATATCACAAAGTTGGCAATAAATAATAAAATATATTTTTTCATTTCAACATAATAAATGTCAATGAAATTCATAGTTAAATCAAGCTTTATAAAAAATAATTTTAAATTGTTAAAATAAGCCATATCTCTTTAAAATCGATGCATAATTTCAGATTTAATTTACAATTAGGTGACGGTACACAATCTCATTAAAAATTCAAATTAGCTAAAAATAAGATTTTTATTTCCATATACAAATTACACTATGCAGACCTGAATACGACAATTTTAATACAGCTTACTTTTGAAAACTGTAAAACTTTCTAAAGGAAATGTGTTAGTATCCATCAGCTTATACTATTTTTATTAAAGGATGAGCACTACGATACATGACTTAACCATTGATTCATTAATGTAATCTTTCCTTAGAACCACTTTGCTGAGAACTTAAAATTTAACAGTTTTTATTTCTGTAGTGCTTTCGTCTCATTAGAAATCAAGGATTTTCATAATTTCAAACAAAATAGTAATAAAATTAAAATACAAATTTTAATAGCAGCGGCATCTTCTAAGATAATAAACAGTCGCTTTAATTTGCCTAAAACTATTAAAAGTTTACCAAGCGACCCTCTTTAATTTTAGGGAGCAACAGCCATCAAAAAAGCGGCAACCAATATTACAAAAAAAAAAAAATAAACAAGTTGCAAACAGCTGTGTTTAGTCAGGCTTACAGTAGTAGCACAGCTACAATAACAACAAAAGCTAAAAATATTACAAGCAAATGAAAAAGAAAATCGCACAATAACAATAAAAACTAACAACAAAAACAAAAAAATGTTTCATAAAAACATGAAATATTGGACATTTAAGTGCATCTTAGGCACTTGCATTATGTGCACACAAAAATAGAAGCAGCTAAAAATTGTTTAAAAAAAATCAGTAGTAAAACTAAAAAACTTTTCTTCTATTCAAGCAACTTGTATGTTTTTACACCACAAAAAAATGAAAAAGCTACAAAAAAGGTTTAAGATTTGCATATTTCCTTTTTTTCTGCTGCATGTAATTTACATACCAGTACACACACACACACACACAGTACAAGTATTTGCAACAAAAAAGTTACATGCAACAATAACAATGGAACTTTGTTTAACTCCAAATGTCCTCATAGAAATCTGTAGCATTATACCTGTATGACTCTAAATACCTACAAGTGTGTGTGAATAATTATAGTTTTTGCTGTTATTGTTGCTGTTGTTATAGTTGTTGTTATTTTTTTATTTTAAACTTTTTGGCCTCTTAATGTTATTAAGTGACTTTCCTGACTTTCCTTGCTACTGCATTTTGCCCATACAAGGGGGTACCTTTATCTACATCTATAAATGAAGATCTAGATATAACTTTGTTTTATTTTACCCTACACTAAAAATTAAATGATAATTTTATGATTTTCAAAAAATATATTTTAAACACACATATGCATAATTGTTGCTAAGATGTTTTATGTGTGTGAATTGTCTAAAAAAAAACGTTTGTTTCAAATTATAAAAAAACACTTTACGACTTTCTCTTTTATTAAGTTAAACAGCATTTAAGTAAAGCGCGGCTAGCAAAAAACTATATAAAGGAAGTAGTGTCTTTAAGTATTCTTAAATACCAAAGAATCGGGCACTTATGGTTAAGATCTAAGCAAAGGAAGTATGGCACTCACAAATGTGTGTCGATAGAGTTGGAGATTGAGGTACACATTTGGGCTTTCTTCAACTGAAGCCTCAGCCTCAGCAATATTCTATATACTACGGGCACTTCTTTGTCTCACTGGCACGGGAACATTTTGTACTGTGCCTCTGAATTCAAATTTTTCTACTAGACGTTCAATTGTTGATCTGCTAGGATGATTATTTTTTTGGTCGCAATTTTTATTTATTGTATCTTCAATATAATTGAACTATCAAAAATTACTTAAGTCTAAAAAAAATAAATATACTTGTTTAGTCCAACCAGTGCTGGACAAAGAAAAATGTATGTTCACGGTTACTGTAATTTGCGGGATATCCCTCTGATGTACGCATGGGAGAAGCAGTGTCCCTTCTTCTTAGTCGAATGTAACCAGGTTCATTTAGTATGTTACGGGCCAGTGGATTCGGATGAGTTTCAAGCTTCTTTAAATACCTTATGGCAAGTTTCGCTATTTCTGCTTTAACTGATGGCACGTTTAGATCTTTATGGATGTTCGAGTTTTTTATATACCAAGGAGCAGATGTAATTATACGAAGAATCTTATTTTGGCGCCTTTGAATTTTTTCTACGTTGGTAGCTGAGGCAGTGCCCCATAATTGAATGCCATAACAACATATTGGTTTTAGAATTGACTTGTATAATAAAAGTTTGCAATCTAAAGCTAGAGTAGAATTTCTGCCAATAAGCCAGTTTAGTTGGACTGCTTTTAACTTCATTTGTGTTAACTTTGTTTCCATGTGGCGTTTCCATGTAAGGCGCCGGTCAAGATGTATACCGAGATATTTGACGTCTGAAAGCTGAGGTATCGTTTGGTTATTTATCCGAATAGGGGGTCAAGATTCTCTACGCAGTGTGAAAGTTATGTGAGTACATTTTTGTTCATTCAGTTTTATTCTCCATTTCTTCAACCATTTTTCTAAATTAAATATGTAGTCTTGTAAATATCGTGATGCTACTTCGGGTCTTTCGTGAATGCTCAAAAAAGCTGTGTCGCAAATGTCGATGTGTGAATTCGGTTACTAGTTGGCATGTGTGAAGTATGCAATAAGTATAAAAGGGCCCCAATATACTACCTTGGGGAACTCCGGCTTCGATTGGCTGGGGTGAGCTCAAAAAATCTCCTTCTTTCACAATAAATTTTCGTTCGGACGATTATGACGACGATAAATTGGACGTAGCGCTCTTAAAGTTGAGGCCACTGACTCCGAATTTCGGTGGTAAATCTTCGACTCGTTGTTGGCTCGTATATCTTTCCATCATGAAATGGCAAACCTTACTGAAGAGAAATGTCAAAAGAGCGGCAAGAAATATGGCGTCGTCTGCTGTCCCTGTCGCTCTACTTTTGTTGAAAACCCCTTTATCTCTAATCATACAATCGGTCTATGGATGACATGTACGTGATACCTTTGATGGTTACACAAGAGAAGAAATATTTCTTTTTTATGCGAATGTAACCACAATAATTTATGCTGTTACAAGTCATAGCATTTAAATGATTCTATAGCCTATTTTAATACGTTATTGCTTGTTTCTCTATTTCTGCTAGACAACAAAATTGTATGTTTAACGGTTGCAGTAATCACTTACGTATCATCCCTCTGATGGTTAATCAAGAGAAGCCATATTCCTACACCATAGTGGAATGTAAATACTGTAATTTGAAATGTGGATATTTTTCAACATTCTTTAAAGACGTGTTTCGATATTTCTGCTTTAACTAATGGAAATGTTATTACGGTAACCTTAGCCTCATAGATTTTAGTGATTTCAGACTGTCGACTGGTAATTGCTAGCATAAGGCTCATATCCCCCATGGCATCCACATTTAACAAGCTTCTACCAGTTGTCCTAAGTCTTATGCTAACTTAGAGTACATTTATTGTATCTCAATACCTTACTGGCCTTTCTGCCTATGGGCTCTTTAAGCCTGCCTACACGTAGTGGTCACCCTCCACCTTTTCAGGTTGAATCAGTCCACCCATTGTAGGACTTTAGCTCGTATTATGCCATTACCTAGCGCCACTCTGGCAGCTTCATTCCATAACACCATATTAGGTTAGTGTTTCAACTTTACCATAGGCGTTTGAAATATAAGCCAAGTGTAGAGTTTCTGACAATAAGCCAGTTTATTTAGACTGCTTTCAGCATAATTTGTGTAAACTTTGATTCTATATGGCTTTTCGAAGTAAGATGCCGATCAAGTTGTATACAAGGAAATTTACTTCTAATTTAGGGAATCATTTGATTATTTATGAGAATTGGAGGGCATGAGTCTATGTAGTGTGAACGTTATAAGAGTACATTTTTGTTCACTAATATTTTTTTCTCAACAAAAGTTCCAATTGAAATATGAAACCTTAAAAATATCGCAATGGTATTTACGGAATTCCATGAATGCTTTGAAAAGCAGTATCATTCGCAAATGTCGATGTGTGGGCACTCTTGGTTACTGTCATATTTAAAATACAGATACAATAAATAATTTGAAGAAATAATCTTTCATATAAATATTTATTCTCTTTCACTACTAAAGTGTCCTTTTAAATTTTTTTTAACTTTTTCTTTAAAAACTTAATTACCTAATTTGTGTAAAAATATTCTTCAACTCCTATTAGTAGTCAGAGAGAATAAAAGTACTTAAGCCTGACTTTAACAATTCATTTATATGCTAATAAAAAGTTCGTCTAATTTATTTAAATTAAATATTCGAAATTATCTTTCTTCATTATTATAATCAGTCACTTTTACTTATTCAATTTGAGTCACTTATTTATTTTAACTCCATACATTTTTTTAAAATAGTATTTGTAGTATGTTGAAAATTTTTTTAAATTATAAACCTGCTGTTAATCCAAAAAAATAATAAAATCCAAACCTAAAAAAAATTAAATAAATCGGAAGGCGAAACTAAAACGCTTACATATTATATTGAAAAGTAAAATTTTGATTTTAAAAATCCAATCTTTTCAAAACTTAAAGTGGTAACCGAAAGGTATAGAAATATTTTTTAAGGAAGTCCACTATTAAAATTTACGTGGTTTTTCTAATTTTTAAATCTGATAAAAACCAATAAATTTGTATTGGCTTTAATTTGTCATAAGCCATAGTTACCTCAGTTTTAAGGAATGTTGCGATGAAGCCTCAACGATTATAACGCCTAAATTTTCAACACCGACTTCACAATATGTCCCGGAGGCTTGTAGGGGTTTTTTAACTGGAAAATAAAAAATTTCGAATTCCAAACCGTTTGTAAACGACCGGTACTACAGGTCCATTTACAGCTCCACGTCGCTGTGACTGGATATTGGTGAGGTCCTTTCAAGAGTGATGTGGTATCTTTGATTTGGAGCTAAATCACAGAAGAATCGGTTTTTAGTCCAGTGAGCTGTGTTGCACTTCAACTTCAATGGAACGGCAAGAGATTAAATGATCCACAACGATCACCAAGCCTGATAAGAAATTGTTATTGACCATTGCATTTACCCACGGGTAAGACTACCATCAAGCTAGGCTGTGACGTAAATTTGCATTGCATCTACCCGTTCAGAAATTACCGATGTGTTTTCCTTTTTGTTTGTTTGTAAAAACTACAAAATAAATTCAATAATATAATATAATAGCTTTGTTCAGTAAATTAGTACTAATTGTTACTGGAAAAGCGTTAATTAACTCTAAAATCTAGCAATGAGAAAGCAAAACAAGAGAATAAAAATATGAGAGAAAAAAAATTACTTGCAAGTTTTTGCTATAAAAATTTTTACTAGCAAGAATTAGTCAAACAGCTGTTCGGTATTTTGTGTTCAAAATATTTTTTTTGAAAAATTGTATGAAAAAAGAAAATTTTGCAATACTCAGGAAAATATCAGTATTTAGTAGTGAAAATAATATAAAAGTGAATAAAATTCTGTTGGTATATTGTTTTTCTTTAATTTAGCGAGGATATCAAACGATAAAATTTAGTTTTTCCTTTTTAAATTTCGGTTTTCATTTTAGGTCTTTTTGTTTTAAAATAATAAATAGTAAACAAATCAGGGATGACACATTTATTGCAATCGTACTTTTTTCGGTACAATTCTTTTCGGTACAAATTGGTATTGTACAGTTTTTAATATATTATGAACAATCAAAATATTTGTGTTTTTGAATATTATTGATGTAAATATTATAGAAGTTTCTTTGAAATAAGAATGTTTTTTAGCACACTGACTAACCAAAAATATTGACATCTAAAGTTTAAATGCATCATAAACTCTTTCAAAAACCACTCAATATTTAAAAAAAATAATTTTATTTAAATTATTGTGCTTTTATTTTTGTTGTTTGATTTATTTCTATGGTTTCCTTGAGATTACTATTATCAGTTTAAACATCTATAAAGCAACATTTCTAACAACGGTACAATTACGTTTTCAAAGGTACTATTTTATGGTCTAATCGGTATAAGTTTTAAGTCCTGCCTGACGCCACCGTAGTCTACTTGCTAACTTTTGCTAGTAAAGCGTTCATATACTTTTTCATATTTAGGAGAGTAATAATGTAATATTCTGTTTTACTCTCTCGTTGCTAGTTTCTGCTAGGAAACTAGCAGGAAACTAGCAGAAACTAGCCTGCTAGACCTAATGTTTTTTCAAACAGTGTACTTAAGGCGGACGATTAAAAAATATTATAAAAAAAATGTAAAAATAAAAATATAGCGAGCATGGTTGTTTTCATAGCAATTTGGATTCTAGCATATTTTTTTAACGGGTGTAATGTTACAATATCTTATTTAGTTATGGTTATGAATAAACCAATAAAAATGTCACAAACTCTAGGTGCATTAAATTAATTACAGTAGACAAACGTCATGTTTTATCATTTGTTTTAAGAGTACCATATGCCAAGAAATAATACTGAAAAAGACTATTTATTTGTGAACTATTTGAAAAATGCATGTACCGCGAATATAACGAGTGATTTTTTAAGAGCTTGAGAACTTTTTTTTTTAAAAAAACGCATAAAATTTGCAAAATCTCATAGGTTCTTTATTTGAAACGTTAGATTGGTCCATGACATTTACTTTTTGAAGATAATTTCATTTAAATGTTGACCGCGGCTGCGGTCGATAAAACACATTTCGAACCGAACACTGATTTTGGTAATAAAATTCAATGATTTGCAAGCGTTGCTCGTTAGTAAGTCTATTCATGATGAAATGTCAAAGCATACTGAGCATCTTTCTCTTTGGCACCATGTCTGAAATCTCACGTGATCTGTCAAATACTAATGCATGAAAATCCTAACCTCAAAAAAATCACCCATTACCTATTAATATAGTCGAGTCGTTACCATCCGTAGATTTTAAAGCACCAATCCCCCTTAGGTTTGGCTTACGAGATGCTGAAAGGGCAATTGGTAGTTTAAACTCTAAAAAGGCCTATGGTTTTGACTTGAAGGAGATTTTTTTAGCACACCTCAGCTAAATAAAGCCGGCGATCTCCAAAGTAGTATTTTGAGACTAATTTTATATTTGCTGTACACATCAGATATGCAAATTTACAACCGAGTCCATACATCTACATCATCTGACGACACGGCTTTTCAAAGCGTTAATGAAATCCATAACTACACCAAGCACTCCAATATTTACAAGACCATGTATTTCATTAAGAATTATGGTTGGAAAAATAGAGAAAAAAACTTCCCAGCAAAAAATTAGGCATTACCAAAAGAATTACTTGTTACATAATGGATTACTTTTGGGATTACCAAATTATGTTACTCGATTACAAAACACATTACATTAAATTAAAAAAAAGGGATTTGTAATTGAACTAACTCTTATATTTTAAGAGAGAATGCCTTGAAAATATCTAAAAAATAGTGATTATTTAAAATAAATTTTTCAAATTTCAAAGTTACCTTCTTAATTATTTAAAACCAAGAAAAAAGTATTTGTATTAAATTTTCTGAGTAATACATATATGTAAATTACGTAATCAACTTTGAAGAACTAGTTATTTTAGTCTCACGCCTTGTTAAAATTAATAAGTTGGTAATCCAGTGAGGAAGTACTTCCACCAAAAATGCTTAATTCCACACTCGATTGCTATGTTTTAAATTATTTTCTGGGAATGAACATAAATGTAACCACATAACATTAACATTACATAGAGACTCTTATCCTCCTATTCAAGTAAATAAACAAATTATAAAAGATAAAATACCTTGGTATACACCTTGAAAGACCCTAAGCAACGTTTCAACTTTGGGTTAAAATTGGTAACTTTTCCCTCTCTATACAAGAGTTGGTAGTTTGGTAGGTTTGTTAAAATTTCTTTATGTTTCTGGTAGGAAAACTGTTTATTAAATTAAAAATTAAAAGTAAGTAAAACAAATCTGAAACAAACAGAAAGTTTAGAGGAGAGTGGCTTTTTTTTAATTTTAATTGAACTGCTTCGACTACCGTTGCTGATTTAAAAAATATCTTAAACCATCTCTCGCTCAATTTTCAAAAAATACACATCGTATAACAAAAAAGCGACAAATGAGCTTATCCACAATTTTGGCTCGCAGTGCTAACTTTATTACCCTAATCTTTCATTTTTAAACAGCATTAGTGGTGTAATATTTTCGAATAGGCAGATTCTTAATGTGGTAAAACAGGATACACCTTAATCAACATCTCTGAAACTACGAAGCAGATTATAAAACAATCTAATTACACGTTAAAGATTCCTCTGAAAGCTAGCTAGAGTGAGAAGGCGCCCAGTCATGTAGCCTGAATAGTTACAGCACACCTTAACGTCTCAGGCAAGTAGGTAAACTACATGAATGTTTCTTGAAGCATGACTGCAACGTGGGATTTAAAACATAGATAGCAGTACTATCACCAATCTACGAGAGGAGGGCCAGCAACCCACTTTTCTGAAATAGAATTTTCCAACGAATCGCTAACCAACAATTGATAACAGCAAATATATGAATCATTCCATCATTCTTGCACTGGCTGGAACAAGTACATACATATATACACTTTTTACTTTTAGACTCAAATATTTTGAAGATACAATATGATATTCTAGCCAATGCCGATTCTAGTTTTCGACCCAAATATATATCACATAATATTGCTCAGCAATTTTGTTTACAAAACATATTCAAAATATTCACACTGCCTAATAACAGCAAGAGTAAGATTGTATTCTGTAAGTAAGATTGTATTTTGCCATTAAAAAACTTTTTTATATGAGAGATGTAACATACTCTATATGGAAAAGATGGAAAAGAGATGAGAAAGCTAAAAGAGGCATTTAGAACTGCAAGTAAAACTGTCAATGTCCACATAAGACATGCCAAAACTAGGTGCTAATCTATTAGATTTAGCTTTGCAATTGGCTCTAAACAAACTTTGAAATGCACACGGGATATCGGAATTGGTAGTGTAGAACATCCAAATAACTGTCATGCAACTGTTAAAGAAATAAATATAAACTTTACTAACATACCTTCCGCCCCAGCGGATATGGGTTTATACAACTATTCCAATGTGGACACTGATTTTAATGTTATTTATTTATTTATTTGATATCCTGTGTAACAAGACAATATGTCTTAACACAACACAAGGTTACATTGTAGTAAAAATCACATTATAATGACAAACATGACTTAAAGATATATAAAAAATATCATCAATTAAAAACAATAAAAATTAAGGCGATAGCAACAAAAATAGTTACAGCAATAATAATAATAACATTAACTAAAACATAAAACATTGAGTACTAAGAACAATAAAGCTATCAAATAAAGCAAAGATGATTATATTTATAAATATTATACAAAAAAAAACTTTAATTTATGAAAAGTGTTCAAAAATTAACCTCTTAAAAATTGCCATTCGGACATTAAACTTCGATATCTGCCACACCGTAGTCGCTCATATAAATATCCAGGAATTTTAGTGGTAACAATTTTGTGCAGAAATATGAGATTTCGAATTTTTAGTAGGTCGTCAAATTTAACTCCATATAGTTCTTTTGCGTAGATCGATATTCTATCAAATCTTCGACGCGAATACACATGCCTCACAATGTTGTTAAATAAAACATTTAGCTTGCGTTTTGATTCTGCATCACATAAAGAGTAAATTTCACATCCAAACAACAACATGGGCTCTAGGTACGTTTTGGCGAGTAGAAGTCTTATTTTTTTCTTGAGTATAATGCTGTGTTAACAAAAGGGTTCTTAACATGGAGTATGTTTTGCCAAAGATATATATTATATGATCACTCCAGGTAAGTGTGCTGTTAAATATTATGCCTAGGTTTTTTGCACTTTCGACTATACCAATTTTTTTATTATTTATGTAAATAATTGACTGCATAATTACTCTGCTAGTTCTTCTTCGGAATATAATGCACTTTGAGTTCTTAGGATTTAAACTCAAACCTCAAACCCATATAAAAACCCTATTTAAATCACTATTAAGTTTCTCTATGCACGTTTCCATTTTGTTGTCGATCCTGCTACTCAAGTATAACTGTGCATCATCAGCATAGAGATGTATTTTTGAATAAAACAGCTGCATAGGTACCTCGTTTGTATATATAGTAAATAATAGCGGGCCTAGTATGGATCCCTGCGGAACTCCTCTTCTAATCGGGAGAAATGTTGACAATAAGTTATTGCTTTCAACACACTGCATTCGTTCCTCTAGATAGGAGGATATTAGTTTAACGGAAGTTGACGAAAAATTCATGAATTTGCTAAGTTTTATTTTAAGTATCAAACGCCTTGGAGTGGTCAAGCAAAACTAGTACACTCAAATAGCCTTCATCTATTTCCCTTCTTATATCCTCGGACACATCAGCTAAAGCAGTTACGCAACTGTGTTTTGAACGGAAACCAGACTGTAATGAGTTTGTTCCTAGTAAGGTAAGATGTAATTTAATTATGTAAAATTCTATCAAATGCCATTGACAATACCTTTATAACTTTATATTTTCTGCTATAAGTCGGGCAGACGTTTTGACCTGTTTCAGGTTAGTTAAGTTGAATGCTGTGGGATGTGACAATATGCATATTTATTTTACGCCATTATCATGTCTTGCACTTTTCCGTCTAGACGGAAGTATTCTAAAATAATTCCATTTCCTAAATCTGAATCTGAATTTAGACTAAGAGCTATTTACTACTTATCAAAATTTTTGGAGAGACTTCTATATACTCAGATGTCCTCATTCATTGTGGAAAGGAAGTTATTGTCAGAAAAGCAGTAGGGATTTCACTCGAATCTTAGCTGTGTTACTGCCCTAATTGATGTAGCAGAGGGCATACGATACCAACTTTATAATAATAAAGTAAATTTGTTTATCCTGTTCGCATTTTATTCAGTCATCATAGTATCTTTTTAATGAAGCTTAAGTACTTTTTCTTTTTTTCTAGTACTTCCACACGACTTTTATGATCGAATTTGCCAGATCGTTGGCAATATATTTAAACGAAAAATGCTTATTCTCGTCCGTTAAAGTTATCCAAAAATGTGCTTCAAGTGTCAATTCTTGGACCACTTCTTTTTTCATTACACATCAAATTGTTCATTTTACATGCAATTATATTTTATGAGTGCAGTACACTTAGTTGCACAAAACATTGTGCGAATTATTGATCATTTAAGCTAAACCCTCTTAAGTCAAAGTGTATTTAATTCACAACAGAACTATTAGTCCTATTAAAAATGTTGACATTTTAATTAATGGGGAAAAATTGAAATCGGGAACACTGCTAAGAGTCTCGGTATAATCTTTAATAATAACCTTACGTGGAGTAGTCATGTTAACTCACTTGTAGGTAAAACATATGTTAAGTTGAGGTCCATACGCCTACGCAGTCTTACATACCTTTACACATAAGACAACTGCTCGCCAAATCCTATCTTATTCCTGTCTTACTTTATAGACGTGAACTTTTTGCAAGTTTTGACTCTATTGGCAAGCACAAGTTAATTGTTTTACACAATTATATTTTCAGATATAAAAAGTTAATACTGTTCTGCACTTTTATCGACGTTTCTCAAGCATTCGATAAGGTATGGCATGCTGGCCTAATTTAAAAGTTAAAACTGAATTTGACCGTAAACTTATATAAGCTCTTAGGTAATTATTTAACCGATCGAAAATTAATTTGGAAAGAAGGAAATTTTGTAAGCTCACCTGAGCCAATTAAAGCCGGAGTTCCCCAGGGTAGTATATTGGGGTCCACTTTATATTTATTGTATACTTCATACATATCTACTAGTGACCAAATCCACACATCGACATTTGCTGACGACACAGCTTTTTTAAGCATTCAAAGTACTAAAAGGTGAATGAACAAAATTGTACTCACATAACTTTCACACTGCGTGGGGAATCCTGCCCCCATACGCATAAATAAGCAAACACTACCTCAGCTTTCAGACGTAAAATATCTCGGCATACATCTTGACTGGCGCCTTTCTTGGAAACGCAACATAGAATCAAAGTTAACACAAATGAAGTTAAAAACAGTCCAACTAAACTGGCTTATCAGCTAGCAATATAGACAAAATCCAAATGCGAAAAAATAAGATTCTTCGTATGGTAACATCTGCTACTTGGTATATAAAAACTCGAAAATCCACGAAGATCTAAACGTGCAATCAGTTAAAGCAGAAATAGCGAAATGTGCAGTTAAGTATTTAAAGAACACATCCAAATATGCTGGCCTGCAACTACATTCGTCTAAGAAAGATGGACATTTCTTCTCTCTCCCGAACATCAGAGGGATGACCCGCAAATGATAGTAGCAACTGTGAAACATTCATTATTTTTGTCTGACACTGGCTGGACTTATTTTTATTTTAGACTTAGGATATGATTAATTATTGTTAGTTCAAATGTGATGAAGACTAGCTGTGCCCGCCACGGCGTGGGCGTCCTGACAATATTTTGCTCGATTTTGCTTTGAAAGTATTCCAAACCAATTGAAAGACTCTTTTATAGTGCTTCAGTTATAGTTTATGTATTTTCTTTATATAAAGGATTAGAATTTTATTCAGGGATAAAATTCTAAAATTCATTAAAAATTTTAAAATACTAAAAATTATTACTTTTCCCGATTCCAGGTTGTAGCCTCCAAAATAATTGGATTGATATTTACAGTGAATTTTATACTAATAAGAGTGCTCTTTAAAAATTTTAAAATACTAAAAATTATTACTTTTCCCGATTCCAGGTTGTAGCCTCCAAAATAATTGGATTGATATTTACAGTGAATTTTATACTAATAACAGTGCTCTGTTGACTGAACAATGACCTCTGTTAAATAATGCGGATTTTGTCTCTGCTAGTTAAATTTGAATTTATCTTCACACACATAATCTTGTTGTACAGGAAATGGAAACAAATAAATAAATTAAATTAAGTTTTTAAGTATAATCACCCATGTTCTGCTTGACGTAGTTAATTTTGTGGCAACGTAACTTTAACATTAATGCTAATTTGGTATTACCTAACAATATTGTGACGATATTGACTGTGTATCGATAATGTTAATAAAATACAACATACGTAGGTAATATTCGAATCAACTAACTCAATTTGGTTAAGAAGGCATCTCAGACAGAAATTAAATATCTTAAATTAACTATAAAAATGATGGGGTGAAATTAAAAGTCGCCATCTTTTTGTGGACGCAACTTATAGAAATGTTTCAACTACAAATAAGGAATACCAGCACCTGTATTTTCCCCGTAAAATATATATATATATATTTTTTTTTAAATGACACCAAAACATAAGGAATCAAAATAATAAATTCTTATTCAATGAATTATAAAATATAAAAATAAAAGTTTTGTTTAAAGAAAAAAAACAACTAATAATAAAGCTAATATTTCACAAATTCCTCAATATAAAGACAACAAACAAAAAGTGCCTCATAAACAATTTTATTAAGTGGAAAATTTTGAATCATAAAAAAGAAATAAAGTAAGGAACACGTGTTGCAACTCCCATAAAACAAATTGCCGTTATTTATAAAATCAAAACCGAAATAGCTTCTTTTTCAGCCAGCTACTGAACAAACAAGCACATCCGTAACGAACGTGGCATGACATTAAGGAAATGCTACTGTTGTTGTCGTTCCATTTGCCTTTTGTAGAAAATGGTAGCACAGAATTTATACGGGCGCTCATACTGCTTTATATATACTCGTAACATATGAACATATTTATAACTTACCAATATCACATTTAATTTGTTAAGAGTTGAAGGTGAATAAACAAATGAAACCAATACTTAACAAATGTCTTAACATAAATTTTTACCAAGTGTTTTACGAACCTCAAGTCAGCGTATTAAACAAACATGAAGATTTCTCTCTATGATGTGTTTTCACAGCTAAAAAGTAAAAAAAAAAAACAAAAAGAACACATCTGTGTGAGAGATCAGACTGTTGGTATTTTGGTATGGGTGGATGGTTGTATGCTGGATGTAGAATTAAACCTTGTTACATATAACACCCTTAAGCTGTTTAAAGCAGCATTGCATTTCTTCTGGTATCAGATTTGAGAGCTTGAGAAATATTGCTTGTCTTTATCTTGAACTTAACAAGAGATATCGTTGGCTATTTGAAATGTTTTAATAATTTGCATCCTGTTAGAAAGCCCCAACACCAAACTGCAGAGAAATGAGGAGTTAGCTTATGAACTCAGGTAGGAAAAGTAAAACTACCAACACCATTTAGTACATAAACATTGAGTTGGCATAACAATATAGTGTAGCAGCAGTGAGCAAAATATATCTGGCAAATAACTCTTGTCTAATCTACTTTGTTTAAAAGCAAACATGCGTAGGTGAAGTGAGCAGATATCAATTATTTTAATGCAATTAAATGAAGGTTTCTTCATTGACAAATTTGCAGTTTCTTATAAAAATAATTGCTTTAAAAAGTTCTATACTTCTTAAGAAATTAATGGAGTGTAAAAAAGAATTATACAAACGATAAGTGAGGGAAATTCGAATAATGAAAAGTTTAAAACTGAGCAAATATAAATTTCTAGTGTTAAGGAGAAACCTTCAATGACGAAAATTTTAAGATTCGAATCACCTAAAAATAATAGTCTTAAGCATTGTAGTCTTTAGACCTATCTGACCTATTTGAGGAGATATTAAGGAGTACTTTTTCCTTAAAAGTTTTTAAAATATTTCTTTGTTGCATACAAATCGATATGATCTTGATGTGTGACTCTTTAATAATTATAGTTTTAAATTCAATTCGATTTACTTTACGTTTGATTTTGTTTTAGTATTTTGTTTATTTTACTCCTTTATTAGTTTTAGATACCCTTTTTTTCTTTTTTGATTAATTGTTTCTTCAATATATTTGAACCAACGCTAATTACTCATATCCTAAATCTAAAATAAAAAATAAATATACTTTATAAGTCCAGCCAATGCCAGACAAAAATAATGTATGTTTCAAGATTGTTGCGGGTCATCCCTCTAATGTACGGCTAAGAAAAGCAGTATCTCTTTTTTTTAGTCGAATGTAACCAGCATTAAGAATGGATGGATGAGTTTCAAGCTTTTTCAAATACGTTACCGCATGTTTCGCTATTACTGATTTAACTGTTGGAACATCTAGATCTTTGTGGATATTAGAGTTTTTGATATACCAGGGAGCAACTGTGATCATTCATAGAATCTTATTTTGGTGCCTTTGAATTTTTTCTTGACTTGAATAGTAGAAGTTTGCAATCTAAGCTGAGAGTAGAGTTTCTGCCAATAACCCAGTTTAGTTGCACTGCTTATAACTTCATTTGTGTCAACTTCGATTCTATGTGGCTTTTCCAAGTAACGTGAGGATCAAGATGTATACCGAGATATTTGACGTTTGAAAGCTGAGGTATCATTTGGTTATTTATGCGAATAGGGGGGCATGAGTCCCTACGCTGTGTGAAAGTTATATGAGTGCATTTTTGTTCATTTTCCATTTCTTCAACCATTTTTCCAAAGTGTTTATGTGGTCTTGTAAATGTTGTGATTCTACTTGGTCGCCTTAAAAAAGCAGTGTCATCAGCAAATGTTGATGTGTGCACTTTATTGCTATTTGCCATATCGGATGTGTACAGAAAGTATAAAACGGGTCCCAAAATACCTTGGGGAACTACGGACTTAATGAGCTGAGGTGAGCTTAAGAAATCTCCTTCTTTTAGTATGATTGGTAAATCGCAGTGCCCGTAGAGACAAGAGACGCTGGATAGATATGAAAGCTTCAGAAGCTCGTGCTGTAGCCCATACGTAACAAACCCGAAATCTGTAAAAAAAAAAAAAACTCAAAGGGAATACATATCTGGAAACAAACGAATCAAATGTGATCAAGGGGTTTTGGAGACTAACAAAATCCTGCCACTCTATTGGTGCCTTCTGACTACAACGTGCAGAGTTGGTCTCTGCAATGGGGCGGCTCTCTATGGAGCTAACGGTTTCAGCCGTTAGGACACTGATCTGGCCTCGAAATACCTGTTCTCCTAGATTCAGGTTCCAGGTGCCTCCAAATACCCCGGAAGCACTGCGTCAAAACATTAGAATGACAATTAGTCCCCTCGCGGGGAAACAAGTGAAACAATGCGTACCTAGTAAAAGACCCAGCAGGTTAATTAGCATCATCTGCTATCAGTCTAAGTTGCGGATTCGATTCACCTCAAAGGCCTTGTGGTTTTTTCGGCACACAAACCAGAAGCTTCGCATGTATTTTTGTCGTAAATATTAACTCTTCAAGTTTATTCAATAGACCCTCAAACAGGGTTTTTTTAATTTTTTACCAAATATAAAATATTCTACCATCAGGGAATTGGAAATCTGTATACTCTAAATTTATAAAATATATCACCGAAATCAATTAATTATTTCGCGGACGTAATAAAAAATCCTATGTCCCTCCGTTGCATGTTTTGTTTTCACATGCTACAATTACTCTCGTGGCCATAATGTAACTTTGTTGAGGTATATAAATTCCGAACTGTGTCTAATTGTTAATACTTACACAGAAAGTTGATTAAACCGATATTAAGTTTCAGTGTACGGAGAAAAAAAAACGAGAGTTATTAGTATAGAAGTCTGTCCTTCTTCAGATCCCTCTAAAAGAGTGATGTTTGCAATCACATTTAACCCAGATTGTAATTCCTGGACTATAATTTATATAATTTTATGGTATAGACTATAAAATAACAAGCTATACGGTTGTTTTAAACCCAAGCACGTTGAAACCTTTTGGAGTTCCCTATAGATCAAGAGGATCCGTGATAAAAACTGGTATCTAATACTAGCTTTGCCCACACACGTTGTGGGCTTCCTGACAATATTTTGTTCTATTTTGCTTTACTTATACTTATTTTCTTTACATAAAGGTACCCATCCCTGGATAAAATTCTCAAATTTATATAAAATTCTCATATTCTAAAAATTATTGTAAAGCTTTAAAAAAGGTGTTTAAAATATTTTAATAACAATGTAATTCCGCAGAGCAAAAATACAAATCAAATTAAATCAATTGGCTATTTTAAAACAGCGCCATATATTGCACAACCTGTTTAAAATATCCTGCTTTCAATTCATATTATGTCATTTTAAAACAGCGCCATCTGTTGTACAAAAATGTTTAAATTATACCGCTTTAAAAATGAAAGATGCCATAAAGTATGCAGGACCTATAAACCGGTAAAATTACGTACGTACTTTCACTCTTTTTTCTTCACTTTCTTTTCGAATTAAGATATTTTTTCGGAAAAAATACCTCACAAATTTTGGTATGATGAACACAGATAGTCATGAAAAAAGTTACTATTTTATTATATGTATAGGTGATCTTGAATTTAATTGTAAAAGAATCCTAAAAATATGGATATAAAATTCCGTATATTTCTTATAGAGAATAATTCTAAGTGGTCCATGTTAAATTGTAATATCCCTATGATTCAGTCGAATTTACTTATTATCTATGTTTTAACTATCTGGCCTGTACTGCAAAAAGTTCATCAGCATATTTATTAAACTATCAAAGCAAGGATAGTGTCCAGTGTTGTCCAGCAAAATATACACCTTAAATTTAAATTTATTTAATAAACGCCTTAATAAATTATTGAACTAATCAAAGACAAAAGTTTTTATATCATTGCATACTCCTACACCAATTAAATTGTTTATCTCATGTTCGTAACCTTTTCAATCCCACCACCATTCGCACATTGCTGTTAGCATTTTTGTACTTTTTTTTCGTTGTTTTGTTTAACATATTTCTCTTTCTGTACGTAGTAGTAGTATTTTTCTTTTGTGGATAACAGCACTTATAAGTAATGATTACAAGATGATTTAAGATAAAAGTGTGTGTTTCGTGTTATTTGCTTCTGCTTCCAGTATAAGTGGCTACTTTTTTCTGACTTTTTACTAAATGTTCCATTACATGGTATTTTTTTTTTCGTTGCATCTATTGTGGGACGATTTTAGCAGCCAGCCTATGCTAGGTGAGCTTGAGGTTAGCTGAGATAATTTTTTCTCGTCTATTGCTCTACTATTTAACAGCTTTAGTAGTTGGTTAAAGTTAAGTAGTCAAGTGTTATATGGCCAGGGTGTAAAATTTCATTGAACGCATTTTTTAGCTGGCAAATCAGTATCTATGGTTAAAGTTTAGTAGATGTCTATGTTTATGCTGAGTGTGGTCTATAGCTAGTGAAAGAGCAATAACAGTTTAAGTTGCGATTTGTACCAAGTAAAGCTAAATAACCAATTAAATGACTATTATGTTTTAAAACTTTGTTTGTTATATTAAGAAGACCGCTTGCAGATAGTAATAGAATAAGAAAGTAAAGAAAAATAACTTGTATTGAATTCTATTATTTGTTTGCATTTTCAAGGCAATTTGATAACTCCGTGAGTTTTTAAATGAAATATAATTTTTCCTGTTCTATCCATATTTTTAGTCTAGCGTCTTTATATTTTTTAAGTTCCCTTCGAATAATAAGACTTTGTTAAGCCCTTAAAATAGGCCCTTGTTTCAATAAAGACCTGTTCGGTTGATCCGATTTTTATGCCATCCTGCCATTTGGAAACATTAAAACAGTCTTAATTTTGAGAGTAGCAGTTCTTCAATCTTTTGATTTTTGCCATAGTGACTCACACCTGTCCGTTCCCTTTATTGCCGCACCCAAAACGCCGTTATTCATGGGAAATGTGCTTTGTTGAAATAGCTATATACACAGCCACCTCGCACAAATTAGTTCTCAGGTCATGTAATATGGATTTTAAGGATTTAATCGACTTTCTGGCAGGGTGACCTTTTCAGGGCGACCTCATCGTTTTGCCGTCATTTGTTCTAGTACGACCACAATGGAAATCAATAAAACAGTTTTAAACGTTGAACAAATACTAGTAATTAGTAGAGACAGCGTGCTGAGAAAGAAGCCCGATAGTTACTAGTCGACTGTCTGGAATCCCTAAAGTCAAGAGTAAAGGCCGTGGTAGCACGTGCCTCAATGAAAGTAGGTTGCCTATATTCTTAGAGGACGGAAAAGACCTATTATGGAAGTGATTTGCTTCGAAATTCCCCCTACATTAATAACAGTAACCATTGAAATTTATAATTCAGAGTCCCCATAGTATTTAAAAGCCTTTATTTGGTTTCGGTACTTTTTTTGCAGCAAATATAATGTATAATCAGCTGAAGAGGTTGTGATTTCAATGCTTTCAATGTCTATCAAATACAAACTAATAGAGGCAGCTTACTCGGAATGCGACAGAATTCCGAGTAAGTAAATGCTCTAGAAATACCCGTCACCGAGATATCAAACTGCTCTCATATGTAATAGAAATAACATGTTTTTCCTACTAGAAATAAAGCAACTGTTCAGGTTTAGAAATTTAAGGGAGCTAAAGACCTTTTTACCACTATAACAAATTTCTGTATAACACTTTCAGAATGCTCCTGTCTGAATGAGAAACTCTTTTGTCCTTTCTAATCGCTTACCTGCGTTTTTGCTACCATTGTAATACCGTTAAAAAAAACCCGACTTTACTGGTGTAATGGATTTCAGAGAGTTGTACTGAAACATGTTAAAGACGCTGTTTTTATTTTCATCTGATAAGGCAGCTTAAAGATCCTGTGTCTTGATTTTCTTCGTATTAAATTTAAATTCAACTCACATCTATTTATGGACTCTAAAATTTTAGTAAGATTAAATTTAAGCGATTAAAAGTAGTCGAACTTTTCAATTTCTATATATATTGAAAAATATAAGTTTCGGGTTATAAAAAAAAGTTCTCTCAAGAAACTTTTACTCAAACCCTAAAATATGCATATAGTTTACTAAATTTGGTTGAGGTCGCGCGGGCACACAAGACGCCAAACATTAAGGTGGCTGATTGAGGTGAATAAGATAGCGGAGGGTGTAGGTATTGCAACCTAACGGTTGCATCAAATTTTACAAAGAATGCAGAAGACAGATGTAGCGAACCGGAAAATCCTTTAAATTCTTCTAGTGTCTAAAATGAAATTTTCTCATTATTTCTAAATTTTTTATTAATCGCCTAATTCGTAAAAAATTTGCATATTAATTTTATTTTTAATTATGAAAATATTTTTAATAAATTATCTATACATAAAATAAAATTTAAAAAAAAAAAACACATTTTCTGTCTGCCTGTCTGTCCATGTGTCTGTCTGTCTTTCTCTCTGTGTTCTTATCACCTAAAAAATACGGGATAGGTTTTATAAAAATTTTGTGAGGAGATACCCTAGGTTCCTTATTCCAATATAGAATACTTTTTTCTGCAAAAATATTTTATTTCGAAGTGAAAGTACGCGCATTTTTTTACCGATTTAAATGTACTGCATACTTTATGGTATGTTTTATTTTTGAAAGTGGGATATTTTAAACACGGTTTAACAGATGGCGCTGTTTTATAATAATGATAAAATATGAGTTGCTTATTGACAAATAGCCAATTGAATAATATTTTATTTGATTTGTATTTTTGTTTTGTGTATTTTTACTTTGTGGAATTCAATGTAATAACATAAAATATTTTATATAAATTTAGGAATTTTATCCAGGAATGGGAACCATTTTATAAAGTAAATACGTAAGATTATTAAAATTTGGTGTGGGTTATTTTCAAAGCAAAATCATACAGGACGCACACAGCCTGTGTGGGCACAGCTAGTTAAAAAAATTTAATCAAAATATTTAGAGAATTTATTAAAAATCTTTAGCAAATTTATTTAAATTTTATTTTTTGTCAAAATTAAAAAAATAATCCGCCTAGATTTCTGGACACTTTGATTTTTATTTAAAACTATTTAAAAATGATATGTTAACACATCAATTATAAAATACTTACATTAATCTAGTTATAGTTCATTTAAAAAAATAATTTGGTTATTATAATAAATTGAGGTCTAAAGTTACTGTGTACGTTTGAGGATTAGATAGAAACTTTGGAGATTCAAAGGCCGTAGACTCCGTTTGATGGGCGTATGTATTCATCATTGGTTCGGTGATATTTGAAAGATGATGATTCATAATAGGAATTGAGTGGCTTAAAGACATATAATTAATCCTCCTATAAATATATATATATATATATATATATATATATATCTTACAATTATAAACTTTTGGCCAAAACAAGTAGACGAAATATTTTAATTAAAATAAGCTTTCCAATATTATTTAATGCCGTTCCAAATTTTGACCCATAGTCAGTAAAAAAAGCCAACGAAATCGCCAATTATTTTGTGAATCGCCAAAAATTCGACAGAATTTTCCAAAATTATTTGGCCCTCAATCGGCAAGAAAAGGACGAAGGCAGTACAGGTGCTCGGGAAAAATTTTATAATACTTCTACTAGACATTATAAAAGGGGCATTGGACGTAGTATGTCAGAGAGTAATCAAATCTGTCGTGGTGACAGCTGCAGAAGCTGTCTGGATCAGGAGGGTGGATAGTCTGTTCAACACCTTGTTTATGGCTGTCCGAATCTGCAAGAACGTAAGCTCAAATATTTGGAGCAAAACTTCTTTGAGGAACTGAACTGTATTAAGCTGGATTCACCCATTTTGTCCGGACAAAATTTTTACTTACATATTATTTACATATGTACATAAGTGAACAAGTCATATTAATTGTACAACGTGGCAAAAAAGCATTAACTGATTGTAAATAAGTTGGTGTAAACTTTAACATTTTTCTTCTTAAAACATATTAAAACATATTATTTTTGAAGTAGCTATGTCCACACACGTTGTGTGCGTCCTGACAATATTTTGCTTTGAAAGAAATCCACAACAAACTAAATCGGTAAAAAAAATCAGTGTACTTTCACTGCTTTTTCGAAACTTTCTCTTGGAAATAAGATATAAAATTATGAATTATAAAAAAATATTCTATATTGGAATCAGAATACTAAGGTACCTTCTGACAAAATTTTGTTGAAATCCATCTAGCAGTTTTTACATAATGCGGACACAAAAAAAGAAAGTCAGATAGACAGACAGACAGACAGACAGACAGACAGAACATGAGTTGCTATTTTATTATATTAATTTCAAGAAATTAAACCGAACAAATCAAATGTCAAATTGCATGCTAAGCAAAGATTATATGATGTGGCAACTTAATTAAGCTTTTTCTTAAAGAATTATATTTGGTGGCAACTCAGTTGTATTTTGTTCCGACAAAAATTAAAATTAAACCAATTCAAGTTGAGAGTTGTTTGGACAATGTCACTACTATAACTATCTTAGAGAAAAAAAGAATTTGTCCGGACAAATTAGGGATACGTCTCTGACTAGCCTGATGGGTTTTGCTAGAAACTCCAGGTGGTTCTTACGTACTGGAGTTCTATAGTAAATTGTGGGTGTCTCGCTTTGTACGAGCAGTCCGATTAATCATAACTAAATTGTAATGTAGGAATAAGGTGTAATATGGCTACAACGCGTTAAAATGATTGTTAAACAAAAAGCAGGCTAAGGTTCATGGATTATAATCCAGTTCATCTTTTATATATTTTGGCTGAGATTAAAAAGATCGGCCAGCTAAATCTAAAAACATTTTTAATAATCACTCAGTTAATAAATCTACAATTCTGACGTAGTGTTTGATGGTTTGGGATGCTCCTGGCAGTTTTAGACAGCAACAAATTAAGGCAGTTTGTATATTTTTTATGTAAGTAAAATTTTAATTATAAATAAAAACTATTGCAAGTAGGTATTTTATAATCGTCCGTTGCCTTTGGTTTTTCCAACATCTACTTACTATCTATCAAAGTTGTTGGTGCAGTGTTAAATTTTTGGTGTGTGTGGGAACAGGTTGATTTTGGGTTTTGTTATCAGTATAGTACGCAACAGTTAGCAAGTCTTAGATTCTTATCGCTTTGTAACATTTAACACACATTTTTTTCTGCTGCTTTTATTTTTACATTGCAACTAAAGAAGCATTTTAATGTTTTCTGGCTAGTTTTTTACTTGCTTGGCAAACACGCTGTAAATGTTTCTTATCAGTTGAGCACTTTTTTAGTTTTAAGAGAAAAATTTTTGAAAATTTTGATTTATTTGTAAGTGGAGTGAAAACCTTGTTTTAGGAATATTTTTAAAAAAAAAGAAAGACTAGCTACAGTTTTTTCTGCGTTGAAGAATTCTTTTTTTAAGGAAGAACAATTTTTAACTTGTTTTAAAGCACAATAGTTGTTAAAAAAATAAAGTGTTACCGTTATTATCAGGATAAGAAAATTAATTTTGTTTTAGTAGAATTAAGCCTTATAATATCTTTTAGAGATAACCAATTGAAATACATGCAATACATGAGCCTTAACTTCGCATGCACATTTACAGAAACTACAACGGCATAGTTCTATAAGTCAAGTCAAATACCTCTACTGATAAGAAAGATTATAAGTGAAAAACTACAATATTTGTAAAATAAAATCGTTATATGTCATTAATGTAGATCATATTTGTTAATAAGGAAATTAAGCCAAAAAATCCCAAAAGTAAAAATTTTAGTGAAATTCTGCAAACTCCTTATGACACATATAAATTGATCTGTTAACATGAGTTTCATTGTCGTATTATTAAAAAAAATATATTTAGAGAATAACACAACGGTACGAAAAAATTTATTTCATTCAGTGAAAATGCCAGAACGCTTCAGTAAGTTTGAGTGTAGTTGTAGTTAAAAAAGTTTTTAAATCTAATTGCATGAAAGCCCTTCCCTTGTAAGCTTAAGGTGGTTGGTAACTGTGCCGAGAACCTGAATAGTTAGTTAGTGGTTGAAGAAGACTAGCCTCTAACAGCTACCCTAATGCACGGTGGAACAGCATACGTCAGGGATGCGTTCCACTTGCCATGTAGACTTACCCACGCATAAGGAGCTCTGTGTGGGATGACTATAATCTTTATAAATAACCAAGGGAATCCAAAAAGGATAAGCCAGGAAGTCTCGCAAGAGGCGGAAAGGTTAATCCCACAGGAAAATCCAGTCTTAGCTGACCTAAGGAAGAATTTAAAAGGGATGGACAGGAACGCCTCGCAAGGGGTTAACAGGTTAATCTCTAAGGGCTCTCCTATGGCGTTGATCCGATATATTCCGACAGGTATGGACAAGAAAGCGCGTTAGAGGTGGAGAAGTTAATCCTTCAGGAGTTCCGTTTGTCACTGGCCAATGGGGGTTATTGGATGAGAATGACAAAGAAACCTCGCAAGGGGTGAAAGGGTCAATCTGTGAAGATACTCCTGGGCTATGGAGGTGAATGCGGATGAGCTGGACGCACCTGTCCGTATGGTCTTAGGTAAATCCTTTTCGGAAGCAGGCACCTTATTGTGCTGTAATGTGTTCTAAAACTTAACAGATGTGCCTCGGTCAATAAGGTAACATTGATGTGGGTTAGGGAAGGAATGAAACAGCAAACCAACTTGCAAAAGGGGGATCTGGTGTAAATTTCTGTGGACCAGAACCCAGAGTAGTACGGGGTAATGTCATAATGCGAGCTAAGTTTCTACAATAGGTGGACTCATTAAACTCGAAAAGGCAGAGGGAGACCACTACGAGTAGGTAGGCTCGAATGGTGCAGCAAGGTACTCGGATACAATAGAAGTACTCTAAGCTGGGTAACTGGATTAGTAACAGGTCTTAGAAACTTCAGGTATCATCTATCTAAGATGAAAATCTAAGCAGATGATACTTGCGTACTGTGCCTGGAGGAGGCTGAGACGGTAGCGCACATTGTGTGTGAATGTGCGGCAGTGGCTAGCATAAGACAATCTCAAATCACTAAAGTCAAGATTAAAGGCTGGTTGTAGCATGTGACTATATGAGGGTAATGTTGCGTAATTACATTTCGATTGTCTATAATCATAGGGGACGGAAGGGGGTCGAAAAAGGACCCGGTCTGCTTCGTTATTCCCCCTACATTAAAATAAAAAATAAAGCCCTTCCAAGGGTGCCTCGATGGGCTATTAGGTAATGTGAAAGTCTATCAGTCCGGGGTTGTGGGTTCGATTCCCACCAAAGACTATGGAATTTTTCACTACAAGTTGGCAGGATGATAAAGAAGCAGCTTGGATATAATCTAGGTGCCTACAAATGATTAACTGCTTTAGTACAGGTCACGGACTCTCAAGTATTTTCTGGCCAAGTTAAAACGATGGCAGTTAGACGATACTTTCAGACTGTGCCTGGATAAAGGCTAACATAAAAAAAGGCTTTGGACCACGGGCCGACAAATATTTCAAATGTTAGCAATTACCATAAATTCTGTGATAAGGAAGAATGTCTACATGTATCAGACGACCGTCTGAAATCACTACAGTCGAGATTAAAAGGCTAGTGAGAGCACGAGATGCAATGAAAGTAAGGTATTTGTAAATTTCCAGTCGGATATCGAAACTTATTGAGGAACGAAGGGGGTTGAAAAGAGACCCATGAAAAGATAAAAAAAGAAAATAACCCTTCCTATCCTTGATGCATTGAAAGCCATAATGGAAGTGTTATATTCAATGCCACACATGCAAAGTGCTGCTTGTTGGAGTTCAAAGATTAAGTCAATAACATGATGTTTTCTATGGGAACGCTATTTATAGTTCCTTATTACAGCGAACACGCTTTTTAGACTATGTGTAAATTTCAAGTGTCACTCTGGTACGTTTTGGAAACTAATAAATTTTAAGTCAAAATCATGTGTTCTATGGCGACACCCTTTAATTTTTAATTTTATTTTGTTACACTTCTCGCTTCAGCAAACTATGTGCACGAATTTCAAGATTAATATTTTTTTAACAGACGCGGGATGAAGCAGATCAGCAAGAAAAATATAACTTATTCTTGGATTTCTAACTTTCGTGAGACAGGTTTCACATTAAAACGGAAACCTCGGTCAGGAAATATTGCTGCTGGCTCAGGAAATATTGATGCAGGTAGAACGTCAATTCAGCAACTTCCTTGACGATCCACTAAAAACATGCGGCATCATTACGATTATCTGATCGAAGTGTGAGAAGAATCTTGTGCATCGAGATTTAAAAATGCATCCTTACAAAAACCATTAGTAATGGACAATTTCAAAGAACGATTCAATCAGTGTGTCAACAGTGGGGGGAAACGATTAAAGAGATGTTTTGTTTAAAAAGTAAAGTAATTAAACTAATGTTTACACATTCTTCAACGGCTCGATCTGTACTTTTACTAAATAAAAATAAAAACTTTCTACCTTTTTTCATTTTGTTTTTATTAGCTTCCCTAATAGCGGAGGGTTTTCTGTCGGACCCTGTATAAGATAAAGCCTTTAATAGGGCATAAGCCTTTAATAGAAGATATTATAATTTGTAACTTTGATTTTTTTACGCACATAATTATACTCAGTGTTTGTAAATAAGTGTCTATCAATAATAGGTCAAAGTATAAGACATTATTCAGGAAATTAAGTCACCTAATTGACACCCTCTAATTTTGAAATTTAGCTTTCAGTGATTAGAAGCTATAGCAATTTACTTTTTACGAAAATTTGAATTGTCTGAGCTTTACGGTTCAAAAGATATATAAGAATCAACTTTGTTAAATGCGGAGAGAAGGCATTTAAGTTTTTTGTTACTTGTTGGTAGAGAAAGCCTGCCTATTACAGTTCAGCTGATCAGCCCATACACGCCTCTCATATGTGCCACAGTTTAACTTTAAATTTAATGGTTTTATTACTGTTAAGTGTTTGTTGTAGCGGCAAGAGAAGTAAACACTCTGTAATTTTTAAAAGTATGTATATTGCGGCTCACAATTTAAGGCCTTATATGCTAAATTGATGTATCTAGTGGGACATTCTTTAGTTTCAAGCTTAATTTTGTATAGGTTATGTTCTGTATAAAATTCACGAATCTGCCAGTACAGTTTCAAATAATAAGTTATTATACGTAAAAATACGTCACTTATGGGGACATCCAGTACTTTTAAAGTTTAGCTTTTTACTAAAATCAGTTACTGAGAGCTATAGTAATTGGAGTTACCTGACTTTTTCGGTTCTTAATATAAACTAGTAGTTTAAGGGCATTTAATGTTTCTATTTTTTAAATTATATTATCATTTGGAAGACTAATATAGGCTTAGAATTGACAAAGTTCTACAGTAGCAAGAAACAGAAATTTATTGATTAACTTCCCTCTTTTTGACTAAAAGTTGGTTAAAAATTGGTTAAAAAGTTAAAAACAGTATATAGTTATTGCATTCGCATTCACTTTTCTCGGTCTCTCAGACCGATTTCAAGTATTTCTCGGTATCTCAAAACTATTCTAAAGTTTTCAAAACCTGTGCAGTGGTCATTTTTAACAAACTAATCTGAAATAACTGAAGTAAGAAAAAAAAACAAAATTAAGTTTTTTTAGCTCACAGCATCAATTTATATTTCATCACAATAATTTGGCATTTTTGATCATAGACCTCATATAAAAATAAATAAAAAATTCATTCACAAAACACAACATTTATAAAATGTTGTTTTTCTATTAACATATGTTTTAGAAGTAAACAAAAAAAATAAAGTGAATTCAAGAAAAAACAGTAACACTAAAAAAAATTAATTTTAAAATGCTTAAAATATATGCCTCATTATGAGGTTAGTCTTTGTAAATTTCAATCAGTCTTTAGAGCTTGTGGCTCGATTCAGCGTCCTGTAAATCTTCAACATCACTTTCCTCTGAGTCTTCTTGTTCAGTATCAGTGTTTGCTTCATACACATCAATATTATCTTCGTATTCAGTACCACTTTTCACATCAGAATCTAGATCTGAAACGATTTCATTCAGAATAGCTCTTACGCGCTCAATATCTGCCATATCTAACGAAAATCTCACATTAATTAACTTTGAACATAATTCTTTTATTAAATCATATAAACTGATCTCTAATTGTATATTTTCATCTAAAAATTTCCAATTTAGCAAAACCAGCTTACCTGTCGAAAATGTGACACTTAACTATAAGTCAGTCTCACAGACCGTCTGATTAGCAATCACCGGTACAACACTTTAACTCAAACGCACTTGTTACACTAAACGTTGTATAATGAGAAATAATGAAGATACTGAGAGAATGATGGTGTTGCAATTTTTTGTTTTCGTGAAATTAACACAAAAGTGATTCATTGGTCTCACAGACCGACGAAATGGTCAGGAAGGTTAAGAAATAAATAAAATACTTTAAAAGTATATTGAACATTATTCAGTAAAAGATCTTTGCTATGAACACTGAAACTAATCCAATATAATTTATTTGTTTGTATCATTGTCTGCTGCAGATATTAATGCTTACGTTATCACGAGGTAGCAAAACAGTAGCATTGAGAACAAAAAAACAATAATTCATTTACGTCTCTATAATTACCTTTACAAACTTCTAATTTTTTTTAACTCTTATCACTATAAAATAAAAAAAATGAAACATGAAATAAATATAAATCAAGTATTTCCAAATGTCACAGTTTATATCACTATGCAACAAAACAGAAAAAAATATGAGATTTCCCTAATGTCACAAAACAATTTTCCTTTAAATAACCATCGATTTGGTGTAGAAAGTCCCATTTATAATTTTCCTGTCTGTCCATGCATTCATGTTCGAGTAGAAATAAACTTTCAGTAGGCTTTAGATGATTATCGTATCTATACTGTACACCCACTATTATAGTAGTCTTTTTGCGATTCCATTTATTATATCTATTTATCTATACATATAATAAAACAGTAACTCATTTCTGTCTGTCTTTTTTTCTCTTTGTGTTCGCATCATGTAAAAACCACTGGATGATTTTTAACAAAATTTTGTGAGTAGGTACCTTAGTATCCAAAAATATTTCATTTTCAAGAGAAAGTGGAGGAAAGTGGAGAAAAAGCAGTGAAAGTACGCCGATTTTTTCACCGATTTAAAGGTACTGCACACTTTATGGCATCTTTTATTTTTGCAAGCAGTATATTTTAAACACGGTTGCGCTACAGATGGCGGAGTCAATGATAAAATATGAATTACTTACTGCCCAACAGCCAATTGATTAAAATTTGTATTTGATTAGTACTTTTACTTTGTGGAATTACATTGTTATTAAAATATTTTAAACGCCTTTTACACAGCTTTACAATAATTTTATGAATTTTAGAGTTTTATGTAAATTTTAAAATTTTATCCAGGGATGGGTATCTTCATATAAAGTAAAGTCTTTAAAGTTGGTGTGGACTACTTTCAAAGCAAAATCGAACAAAATATTGTCAGGACGCACACAACGTGTGTGGGCACAGCTAGTCTTCAAATATAATTGAACTAACAATTAGTGTTCACATTTAAAACTAAATTATGTTTAGTTAGATCCAGCCAGTACTGGATCCATCTCGTTAGTGTTCGCCCTAATTGACAATATCCCGCCTTTTTAGTCGTATGTAGCAAAAGTCTTTTAGGATGTTATGGGCCAGCGGGTTAGGATATGTGTCCAGCTTTTTAAACACGTTAATGCATGTTTCGTGATTTCAGCTTCTACCAATGACATGCCCAGATCTTTGTGGAATTTTAAGTTTTGAACATACCAGGAATCGCCTGTTATGATTTTAAAAATTTTGTTTTGTCGCAATTGATTTGCTGCTGACACCCATAACTAAATCCCATAACAACATATTAGTTTGAGGACCAAATTCTAGAGCAGCAGTCTGCAATCTAAGCTGCGGGTAGAGATTTCACCAATAAGCCAGTTAAGTTGGAGTGCTTTCAACTTCATTTGTGTTAACTTCGATTCTATAAAGTTTTTCCAAGTAAGGCGCCGATTAAGATTTACACCGAAGTATTTGACTTTAGAAAGTTGAGGTATCATTTGAATAGAGGAGCATTAGTCTCTATATGAGTACATTTTTGTTTTTAGACCTTTGTTCTCCATTTCTTTAACAACTTTTCTAAATTGAATATGTGGTCTTGTAGATGTCGTCTTGCTGCTTGGAGACATTCGTAAATGCCTAGAACAGCTGTGTTGGGAGCAAAAAGTTATTAATCGGGTGCATCGGTGTGCTACTAGGTAGTCTATCAGTTCAGCGTTGTAGGTGCCATTCCCACCGAAAACTGCAAATTTTCACTACAATTTGGCAGAAAGATCAAGAAGGAGCTTGAATATAATCTGGGTGCCTACAAATGGTTAACTGCGTTAGTACAGGTCGCGGACTCTCAAGTATTACCTGGCCAAGTTAAAAATTACGGAAAGACTTGCAGACTGTGCTTGAAAAAAGGCTAATAAAAAAAGCACGGACTACGGCAGATTCATATTTTATGGGGATGCTGTGGAGACCTAGCCTTAAGCAAATGTTAGCAATTACCAAAGATTCTGTGATAAGTAAGAATGTCGACATGTACTAGCAGCCAGTCTAAAATCACTTCAGTCAAGGGTAAAAGGCTAGTGACAGCACAAGACTGAATGAAAGTATGGTAATAGTAAATTTCGAGTCGGATAACAGAAGTCGTTGTGGAACAAAGGGGGCTGAAAAGAAACCCATGAAATTAGTGGTCTGCTTCGGTATCCCTCCTACAAAAATAATAAAGGTTCTAATCAGTTTTAAATTAAAGTTCTATTAATTTTTTAATTGATTCAAATATATCGAAAAGGTTCTAAATGACAAAAGAACTTGGAAAATTTGCCAATCTGAAAAAACTGCAATTCTCCAATTTTCTTAAAAACTCAAAAATTAAAAATAATGATAAATGGAACAAAACAAAAATAGGGTCCTCTAAAAACGTAATTTTAAGTAGATCTAATCATCTAATCGAAAGTGTACGTATTACAAAATGTTTACCCAGAAATAAATTAATTTCGATTTGCTTGATAGTTTATGTGAAAAATTTGTTTTTGAGTAAATATACTCGTATGTATCGTTAAGTATAAGAATCTAAATTTGTAAGTTTTATTTAGAAAAATCATATAATATGTTTTTCATGTTTTTCATGAATTTACAATTTTAACAATTTCAATAGTTTGAGGACCATTATGCGCCACAAATTATATTCCGTATTCATTCACTTTTTTGGATATTGCGTAGTGTTTTCAATGATTTACGTGTAAAAATTTTACCAATTAATCTAAAATCACTTAAAAAATGACAATTCATGAAGAGCATCTAACAAAATTTATTGAAATACTGTTTTTGTTACAATTTCAATTTTTAACTTAAAGTAGGAATTTATGTCTTAAACATAAATCATTGGCAAGGATTACAGCTAGCTGCTCTTACCAATAAACGTGTTGTGTTGTAGCAAATATAAAATAGTTTGTCAGACCCATAAAACACCGTACATACACAATTGAGTATGTATGTATGTATGTATGTATGTATGTACGGATGTATTTGTTAGCGCAAACACTCTGACTTCTTTTATTTTTCACTCCAGGCATGTTAAGATATTTCACCTCACACAAACACAGGCATATTTATGCAACTTTCAAAATAGTTATGACTTAGTAATACACATATTTATGTTGCCATATATTTTTGCTTACCTCTCTGCTAAAGAACTGTAATTAAATGTAATTAAAGTCTATTAATTTCAATGTTTTCGCTATTTTATGACTGAAAGTTATTTTTTTGTTAACAAAAAAATAAAAATAAAAAACTTTTACAAATATTCAGTGTTTTTGTTAGTATGTGTAACAACCACGATTGCAAGTCTTCCCTGTTTTTTTTTGGAAACCTAATAACTGTTAGACACTTTTGAAAGTTTTAAGGAAAGAAGAAAAAAAAAGAAAAAATATTTAAATAATATGTTACAAAATCATGACCACCTTATCAACAAGTGTCACTTTCAGTTACTTCATTGATGTAAATAATTATTTTGGATTAGACATAAGCGTCAGATGTGTCTATACCCTGGTCTCGATTCCTTATATGAGGGGATAAGAGAAAAATTTGGACGTGATGCCGACACAACGTGGAATAATTCGTTAGGACACACGCAGACGAAATCATTACTGGAGGAAAAAGGTATTGGAGAAAGGGATAAGCTGTTATGTATGAGTAAGTCAGAACTGAGAATGTATGTAACAAGACATAATGATCTTAGATATTTCTTGAAAAAGATTCGACTTTGTGATGATGATATCTGCAGATGGTGTGGCAAAGAAGAGGAAAATACATTCCACAATCTTTGTCAATGCCCTGCATTATCAAACAGGCGTAATAAATGTTTTGGCTCTTTTTATTTCAGAATATGGAGGACATGAATGGTATGGATGCTAAGCAAATTGTCAAATTTACGAAGCTCACGGGTCTACTTAGTGGGAGTTATTAAAACAGAGCAGTGGAGAATATCAAAGGAGTAACTATGGATCAATAATGGTATTGTGAATCCACACATATGTAATTATGTGTGATCTTCTATTAGTTAACCTAACCTAACCTAACCTAACCTAACCTAACCTATGTATATCTAAGCCAATAAAAGATCACAAAAAATTAGAACTTATAGACCCATAAGATTTTTATTCAACACAGAAGCTATAGAGAAGATTTTAATAACTAAGTTGAAACCAGTTCCTAAGCAAGAAGGTGTGTGAACAACAATTCGAATTCTTAAAATACATAGTGCCATTGAACAAACATACAGTTTAGGGCATGAAGTTAAAATGATCTTTGAGAAAAGAAAGTATTGTTCTGTTTTTTGAAGGACGTGTCTCAAGAGTTTGAAAAATATGGCATACAGGATTAGGGCCATATTCTTAAAAAATAGTATTAATTTATAACAAATTTCCACACAGAATTTGTTTAATAAACTTTTTATAATTCAGTAATATCTTTGTGAATATGTGAATATCAATTTAAGCTAAACGTGCCCAAAAGCTAATGTAAGCTCTGAGAAAGTAACATATTTGGTTGATAGTTTAGACTAAAAGGAGTTTTTTTTAGAATACTTTAGCCATTTGATGCCTTAAGGCAGTATATTGGGACCCATTTTCTATTTGTTGTATACTCCAAATATGCCAACTAGCAACCAAATCCACACATCGAATACATGCCGTTTTTGGGCCAAACACGACAAAGAAGAATCCAAAATGATAACATAAACCATGAAAATAATTTATTTTGCCAGCACTTGGCTGAACTGTATTAAGCATAATTTATATTTAAGATATTTAAATACTAGCAGTACTAGCCACGTCGCATAGTGCTTTATTCCCATATAACTATTGGACAGAAATAGAAGTTGACATAGACTTTTAAAATTTTGCAGGACAGTTGTATTTAGCCTAATTAAGAAACAATTTTAGTTTTTGTAAAAAATCGTAACCTGGACACGCTTACCGCCCATGTTCCAAAAAGCAAATGTTTTCATATTTGTCAAGTTATTCAAAAACAAAAAATGTAAAAACATAGGTTTTTTAAACCCATCATAACCTCTCTCTAGAAAAAGGAGTATTGATCCTTTCAAATGTCCTTTATAGAAAAAATAGAATAAATCCAACAAAAATTATGCGAATTTCATGAAACTTATGAATACCTATTAGTACATAAGTACACATAAATTTTTTGACTAACTGCCATGCATACTCACGGTAAGAAAAAATTTACTCAAGCACGATCACGCGCATTTAATTTTAGAAAAAAAAAGCTTTCGAAGCTCATCCCCACTACTTGAAACGGTATGTTCAATTTTAACGACACTTTATTTTTGTATATATTTATAAATATCTTCAAAATCTATATAATTTTCAATCTTACTATTCCCTCTTAAAAAAATAAATGGATCTGTGGATCCATTTCGAGACGTTTTTTGGGTATGCGACAACCGTACTTTTCTCACATTTTTATGATTTGCTTCTTGCACTTCTTCCAACAAACAGCCTCAAATGGTTTTTTGTTCAATTATTATTTGAATATCAAAATGGTGTTCTAAATCACATGTACCTATTGGCAAATTAATATACATATTACATCAATTCCGTGGGTTAAACACACGCCCACTTGTACTCATCTCAGAGTACAGTATTTATGCTCATATTCATAAAAGTTAAAGCTTACTTTAAGTTTACTTTATGTCAAATTTTTTATAAAAAGGACTTCAGTAAACTTTTTTTATTATTTATTATTTACGAATAAGAGCAAAAATATTAAATATTGACCCCAATGAATTTTTTAAATCATTCTGTTTTGTTTAAGTATTTATGTAGAGAAAATAATTTTTATAATTTACTAAAAATAGTATTGTATATAATCACATGAAAAGGAAAAATGTGATTTTTTTATTTGGTTTTTTCCAAGTTCCATAGAAAACCATATTTTTTCTTTTTGCAATGTTCAATAAAAATTTAACAATTTTAAAGCTTCAATTAAAATAAATGCGATCTTTAAAACAATTAAAAAAATATTATAAACCAACTTTATATATATATATATATATATATATATATATATATATATATATATATATATATATATTTTATTGGAAATGTACTAAGCTATTATACTATTATTATAAGCTATTATTATAGACAAACACTTGAAAATTAGACAGAATGTTCACTACTATGTCTGATATAAATTTAGAAATTAAGGGTTGTACTAATAGTTGATGTAAATTTATAAAGAATCTGTTTGACAGAGTCCTCTATAACAAGTATTTAAATTAAAATTTGAACTCAAAGGGTGTCCCAATAGGTGAGGTCATTTGATATACATGGCCCTAACATTTGAAAATTTATTGACTAATAGCTAACAATTCGACAGAATGTCCATTACGATGTCTGCTATAATCAGTATAAAAATTTAAAATTATAAATTAAAGTTTATGTAATTTGATTTATATGGCAAAACTTTTAAACCGTTATCGACAGACGGTTGAAATTTACAAAGAACAAGAAATATAAAATTTGAATTCGGAAATTACAGGGTCTTCCAATAGTTAGTGTAATTTTATGTATATAGCCAGACTTTTGAACCGCTATATACAGACAGTCGTTTGGGCATTGGTTTCACCTGAAAAAGCCCAAAACCCCAGGGTCCCCTATATACTCCGGAAGCACAGCACCCCCGGTAGAAAATCGACTAATAAATGCTTTAGATTATTGGATTTTAAAATTAGTTCTTTTATCTGAATTGACATTTTATGCTACGACATTTCAAAAATCCCGTTACGATCTTCTTCGAATATAAAATAATCATTGTATAATTACCGTCTTTAAGAAACATGATTTTAAGTTTGTCTGTTTTGAAGTCGGTTTTTTTTAGAATTATTTTTATCCCTTGACACATTTTGCACTTTTTTTTTTTCTATTATGCATATAAGCACTGTTTAAAAAAAAAACTTTATTGCAAGTAAAATGTTAAATATATTTTTTGAAACTAGATTATTCATAATTTGATAAAACTAAATTGTACACTCAAAATATTATGTAGGTAAATTTAAATAAAAAATCACTTTTAATAACTGTTTTTTCATTTAAAAAACGTTCCACTAACATTTCATTTAAATTAAATGCAATTCTGAATTGTTTTTGAATATCGATTTTATAACTGGCTAAATATGTAAAAACAAATAATTTTTCGTTTATTTTAACTCATAAAAAACTTACCAGAACAGTAAAAACTACTGTTTTTTTCATTTATTTCAATCCACAAAAAACAAGCTACAAAAATTTTAAAATTACTGTTTTTCCAAGGTATATTTATTTTACTAGGTAGTGGCATCCCTACAACAAATACAACAATACAAGAACAACGTGGCATTTTGTTGTTGCTTTGTAGTTCAAAATGTCAAAAAAGATATAAGAAAATTGAGAAGGCGTGTATGTGTTTTATTGCTTTCTCACTTCTACACTATAAAATTTCTGAACACATACAACTTTTGACATGTCGCACTACTAAATCAGCTGGGCGGACAGTATGACTGTTGTTAAAAGTTAAATAAAATTTTTTTTTCAAAAACAACCATATTTTCATTTATTTTTAACTTAACTGAAAACTTCTTAAATAAACTACAAACAGTTAATGTCAAACTTTTTTGAGTGTAATTATAATTAAAATACTAGAGAGCTGGATTAAAGAGACATTGTATATACATATGTATTTAAAAATCATATTGGTAAATAGTGTTTATTATAGTGTAAATAAGTATATTATTTTTGCTGAACAATAAACCACAAAAAATACCAAGACGGTAACTGTACTTACTTCAGAAACCTTTTCACAATATAAAAAATATTTATTTAAATCTTGCAGATTATTTTCAATATTTAGATCAATATGTTTGTTTTCAGAGTTTCTCATATGTGTTATTTTTTTTTTTTTTTTGATACGCCAGCTTTTACATTATTCAATCTTCCTTTAACATAAAAATTAATGTACGAAATCACTTACTATTTTTAAAATTATTTATAATCCTTTTATTTATGTAAATAATTAAGCAGTTTTCATAAACATTTTTTTGACATTTTATTTTGACAGAAAAAAAATTCGAAAAAATTAAAAAAGAGACAAGATTTTTTTTTTAATAAGAACTAGCTTGTGATGGCTAAATGGGATGGCTAAATTTTATTCGGATTTGTTTTGTTCAATGCTTCCTTTCCTAATATGAATAAGATTAATCTGAATCAAATGCTAGTTGTCTATTGACATAATATTGACAATCATATGGTTTTTAATTTGCTATAACTTACGGACTACTGGGTTAATTTTTTTATTATTATTTTTCTATGGTGAAATGATTTATTAATTTAATTTTCTCATATTTCTTTGTGTACAAACATTGATCATTAATCAGTAACAAAAAAAAAAATTTATACGAATATTTTTTTTTTTGTGAACCATTGATTACTCAATTAAACAAATTAATTTGTATCTTTTGCTGATACTAATACCTTCACTTACTTTCTCTTCAACTCTTTTACAGACTACTTCGATTATTTGTTTTGATTAAATAATTTATTTTCTCAAACATCTTGAGTGTCCTATGGACCACATTCTTTAATGTTATGCAGAAACTGAGACAAATTTTCAAAAGTTAATAAAAGTTTACATTACAGTCGTTAAACAAGTACTTGCATCAGCTTAAGCTGTAAATTTATATGGCAACATTAAATTACATTGAATTTCATTAGTAGTTACCAATTTAATGATTGCAAGGTGCTGTGCAGCTTAAAAAAATATTGCACAGAAAAAAGTAGAAATAAAATAAAGATTAAAATAAAAATAAAAATAAAAATAAAAATAAAAATGTACAGTGATTATTTGTCACAAATTAATGCTGAGCGCCAAATATCGCGACACATCACATAAATTTCCCAAATCAGAGTCTTCGCTAAAATGCTGTTTTGTCTCTTATTCCACTTGATATTGGAGCAAAAACAGACAATTTTTTTTAGAAGAAAAAAAAAATCATTTTATTTGACCAACATTCTTCTGATTATATTTTGTTGTTCTTAGCCTAAATAAAAAAAAAATATTACATGCAAAAGGTGCGCGTAAAAATGATAAGACTACTTACTAAAGTAAAGTATTTTCATATAAATGTGACTGAAATGTTGTTTAGCTATAAATAGAACAGGACGACAAATATAAAACTTTTTTTTTAATAAAATTTTTGGGTATTTAAATACTAATTATTTAATATTATGCTAATTACTCATAACGTTTTATAATAAAAATGCAATTTATTTGTTGGGTGAAGTAGCTAGTTCCTATACGTATTTCACTGGTTGCTCAGGCCAGATCATCAAGAAACTTTTTTTCTGCGACTTAGCTTTTTGGAATCAATTAAATACATGCATGTATGTCATGACAGATTTCTCTGCCTGTAAGTTACATATATTGAAATGACACTGTTTTTCGTAATAAATTTCAAAACAGAGAAGGTTGGTGTCCGTCGATAGACTGTCAGGTCATGTGCTAGGCTATTAGTCGTGGGTTGTAGGCTCAATTTCCGCCAAAGACTTCAAGTATTTGTGCAGACAAGCGAGAAGTTTCGCAGGTAGTTTTACCTAAAAAAAGTGATAAGTGCACTACATCCCAGCAATAAATTAGCCAGTAATAAAAGAATTACTGCTACATAATGACTTAACTTTGTGATTGCCAAATTCTTTTACTCGACTACAAAACATATTACTTTTGGAATACCATTTTTATTTTAGTAATTGTTGTTATAGCGGCCATGGTAATACACTTTCATAAAAATTTCAGGCGCCTACCTATTGCGGTTCAAAAAATAAGGTAATATACGTGAAAAATATGCGACTGACGCACCACACTTTAGTTATTAGTAATTGTTAGAGCGGCCGAAGTACAAAATCTACTGTAAACAGTTCAAGAGCCTACCTATTACGACTATTTACGTTCAAATCATCTCTCTGTCGGGACACCCTTTAATTTTGTTATTTTTAGCGGCCATGGCAATTCTCTTTCTATGAACACATCAAGTTCTATCTATAAGTGGAAAACATGTTACTGTCGGAACACCCTTTAATTTCTATTATTTTTCATAGCGACCCACAGTGTCGTGGCTTCATATAACGAGTGGGCATAAATAGAAAAAGTTATTGTAAAGAGCTGAAATTTGGCACATATATTTAGGTTGGCAAAACGTAACAAAATTTAAAAAAATTCCAAGCAAGGATTCGTGTCCTTCCCATATATCCTGAAATCTATAAGTGTCATAAATGTTAGAAAAATTGCTAACTGTATGAATTTTTTTTTAAGGTAATTGGATGTGATATTTTTAATGACTTGACCAAATTTAATTCAATTCAGATAAGGCCCACGTTAGGCTAAAAAAAAATATTTTTAAAAAAAATTAAAAAAAAAATTAAAAATTAAATAAAATTTTTTTAATTATTTTCGAATATAAGACACTTATATTTTTTCAATTAGATGAATGGACCCTCACCTTCAATATATTCTTAAACTTAAGTATATACATATTTTTTGCCTATTTTTTCGGGTTCATCGAAGCTGACTATTTTTTTTAAAGTACATATTTTGGCTAAAAACTACACAATTTTTTTTACAGTGTTGTTATAAATATTAGAATTTTAGGATTTTTACATTGTTTCTGCTACATTTCTGAATAAAACAAATATAATTGCATGCATTTTTATTGTAAAATGAATTCTTGATATTTATTTTTCCAAACTAATTTTTTGTTACTTAAAAATTGTGAAAAAATTATCAAAATAATTCGACTTTAAAGCCGTGTAACTTTTTATAGGTATACCGCACATGAAAAACCAAACCACCTCTGGAATCGTGGGAGCTTTCATCATATATATTTTATTGATAAATTTGAAAGTTTTTTTTGATTTTTTTCCACTAGACAATTTACTTTGCTACACTAAAAAATAACAATAATTTAAATTGGCGCACTTAAGCGCAGCTAAATTTTAATTTTTATAAATTAGCATACTTTTTGTTATAAAATGAAAGATTTTTTCTTCACTATTATATGTTTGCTTATCACAACAAGTTTTGTTTTGTTTTATTAATATCATTCTTATAATGATGCATAGACTGTTATCGACAAATGTTATTAAAAATACCATTTATATATTTAAAACATAATACAACAACTAATCTAGTACAAATTTGGATTATTTTCCAACTAAATTCAATTATTTAACCCTACGAAGTATATGCTCATTTTTATTTATACAAAATTGCAGTTATTTCAAACCACAATTTTGAAGAGCCATATCTTTAGAAAAAATTATTATTTTAATCTAATTTTTTTACGCTTATTAGTAAAAGTGTATTTTATTAAATGCCATTAGCCATTTTTGATTTTGGATTTTGGATTTTTCTTCTTATGGCCACATTGGAAGAGTCCACCTATTACGGTTCAAAAAAAACCCTTCAATTTTTACAGTTTTTTATAGGGGTCATATTAATACACGATTTGTAAAAATTTTACGAGTCTATCCATTATGGTTAAAAAATTCGGCCATATTCATGCACATCACGGCACTGTTGACACACGCTTTAATTTTTACTATTTGTTATAGTGGCCATAGTAATACACCTCCTGTAAAAACAACAAGAGTCTATCTATTATCGTTCAAAACTTAGGCCTTTAATTTTTTATGTTTAATTTTGTATATTTACTTAAAAAGCGAACATATATAGTTCTAATTACTGTCTGCAAATTTTAAGTTTATACGTCCCTTTCGGAACAGTTTTAGTATTTTTTCTGTGAAAATTTCAAGAGTCTACCTATTATGGTTGCAGAGATAAAATGCGCTGACAGACGGACCGACAGGCATTGTAGTGAAAACAATAGGGTTAGGTTTTACCTTGTGACTAATAATATAATCAACATATCAATCCAATGCAGATTTATAGGAATATAATTCTGCTTCGACATATCTTCTGGCTATATGAAGAACTACCTGTTCCCATACACGTTGAAAATATTTTGTTCGATTTTGCTTTGAAAGTATTATGTATTTACTTTATATAAAGGTACCAGTATCCCTGGATAAAATTCTAAAATTCTCAAAATTATTGAAAAGCTCTATTAAAGGGGTTTAAAATTTTTTAATAACAATATAAGTCCACAAAGTAAAAATACAAATAAAATTCAAGTTTTATTCGGTTGGCTATTTGACAGTAAGTAATTAATATTTTGTGATTATTTTAAAACAGCGCCATCTGTTGCGCAACCGTGTTTAAAATATTCTGCTTTCAAAAATAAAATATGCCTTAAACTGTGCAGTACCTTTAAATAGGTAAAAAAAAAAAATCCACTGCTTTTTCTCCACTTTAGGGACAGGATACTAAGGTACCTTCTCACAAAATTTTGTTAAAAGCCATCCAGTAGTTTTTACGTGATGCGACCGTAGATAGAAAGACAGACGGATACAGGAAATAAGTTACTGTTTTATTATATGTATGTAAAGAGTTTTTTTAGTCTATCTCGGGATACAGACAAACCCCTATTGGCACTTAATAAGAGTAACATCAGCTACTTATGGTACAGTTTGCCGTCAATTTGGTCTTCATCAATAATTGATACACAGAAAAGATTTTGTGCACCAGTCAAAAATTATTATCAGATAAATATTGGAATAAATTATCAAATAATTCAACTATCTGTTAAGAATATAATTGAGTTAGTTAAACAATGAATTAAACTTAAAATTACTTAAAAGCTTTAGTTGGTTTAAAATTTGCAATTTGGGTAATACTGAAATCGGTCATGCAAATCTTGAAAGTTGTGAACATACCAAAACATAGAAAGTGTAATATAGATAACAATACTCATAAAATAAAAATATAATTTAGTGTATAAAAAATTATTTCGCAGACCAATTGACTAGACCTCGTACTTAGGAAAGTAATAAAATAATATTAAGATGATTTAAACTAATAGTAATTATAATAATAATAAAAATAAAAATCAATATTACCATTATTATTATTTCGATATGCGACAAGTATTTTGTTTATCGGTACAAGTTTTTTTATTACCGAAACAAAAATAAACTTACCATATTATTTTAACGTACATAGTTATATCTTATTATTATTTGTTTGGTTTACGCAGAGAAAACAGAGGACAGTGGGGTCAAACAAGTAATGTAACGAGAAACGAGAAAGGAAAATTCTCTTTTTTGCTTAAGAAAATAAAAATGATTTTCTCGTTAGTTTTATTTAATTCTAACTTGAAATTTCGAGACTACAAATCGAACCTACAACTCCGAGACTGATAGACTAGCTACTAGTATACTGGCGCTCTCAATCGTTTTATAATTTTTAAGATTCTACAGAATTAATTCTCATTCGGAATATTATATTACATATACAAATTCTCTATCAAGATAATAGTGAATTTTATCTTAAATATCGGAAGTATATGCAACACAGTGCAAAACTGTTTAAAGTAGTCGTCATATTGGTTTTTTTTTCTCAATTTATTAGCCTTAAATTCTGTTGGCGCAAATTATAATAATCAATTTTAGTTTAGTTTCTGTTACTGGCAATGCCCGAGGAGTTTGACATTAATTTTAATGGGCACTGTGAACCACTAGTTTTGTGATTGTAAGTTTAAATTTGCAGACAATCGTCCTAAATGCGGCACTTGCGTTTTGCCTTTTCAATTCAATTGATGATGTTGTTGACGATAACGAGTCTGATGATGACAACAACAATGTTATTATTGACCAGACAATTGCCATTGATTCTCTTGATTACGAACTGTTGAATAAATGTATGAAACAATTAACTTACTAACTTCGTTTTGTTGCAGTCATTGCAGTTTTGTTGTCATTCGAATATTGATACAAAAGATTTTTGTAGAAGCAAGTGTATTTTCCTTTTTCTGTATTTCTGCTTGTATTTTTTTCTGCAGAGGTTTTAAACAAATTTAAACAATTGTCAATTAAAGCGTTTTTGTGTTTCTCTTTATGCATCGATTATAATATTGATTGGAGGCATGGTAATATTAATTAGCATGGTCTGTAGTAAAATCACTTGTTATGATTCGATATGATGTCTGATAAATTTATGGCAAGATAGATGTTTGAAGAAAGCTACCGCCTAGCAAATTGTAATATAAAGTTATTGTATTTAATATTTTGATATTTTGCAGATTTTTTTTTTATCCAAATTTTTAATTGTTAAAAAATTTAGATAATTTATTAGGGATTTAAATAGTCGTTTAGGAATCTTCTGAATATCAAATCTCTAACGCCCATATTTACAACGCCCAAACTGAAAATATACCGTTATGACTGTCTTTACAATCACATTTTTAAAAACGGGCTTTGCTTCTCCTGAAAATTTGTGACTGTTAATGATTTAGTGTGCGATATATTCGTTTAAAGTACATTATGTTTATAAAACCTAAAATACTTTTTCATATTAATCCCTCTCTTGTAATCTAGGTAAATTATATAAATTTTAAAGGTTCTTTTTTGCCAAAAGTGAAAATTTCTTAACTCAACGCCATTGGTTGGCTCATATTTGCACCAGCGTAATAACAGGGGAACAAGTTGTGATTATGCCGACATATATTTATGTCGCCAATGTGTTTAAATGCATAAAGAATTGGAAATTATTTAAAATATTTATTATTATTTATTTCTAATTACGCATAATTCCTTTTTTTAATTTATTATCTTATAGTAATCCAAACAGATTACTATTGGAAAGCATATCCATATAGCATATAGCTATTTCACTGGTGCTTACCCAGATCGTCAGTGGACTTTTTTAAATTTTCTGAATAAAAACTCAGATTCTTATGCTCAAAATTTAATAAACCAAATGAGAAGTTTATTAAATTTAGAAATCAAGAAAAATCCAAAATTTCTAAACAAAAAAAAACATAGTAACCATTTCAAATTTAAAAAATTAAAAAAAAAAAAAAAAAAACTTCATTTTTCTTTTTCTTTCTATTTTCTACATTAAGGGTTTCCATTGGATACCATTCATAATGTATCAAAAAGAGTTTCTGAAAAACAAAAATAAAAATTGAAAAAATTAAAAAATACGAAAATCGTATTTATGCACCGTGCGCATGCTATTACTTTTAAAAATTATATTTGGAATTTTCTAAATATTATTATTTATTTCTAATTACGCATAATTCCTTTTTTTTAATTTATTATCTTATAGTAATCCAAACAGATTACTATTGGAAAGCATATCCATATAGCATATAGCTATTTCACTGGTGCTTATCCAGATCGTCAGTGGACTTTTTTAAATTTTCTGAATAAAAACTCAGATTCTTATGCTCAAAATTTAATAAACCAAATGAGAAGTTTATTAAATTTAGAAATCAAGAAAAATCCAAAATTTCTAAACAAAAAAAAAACATAGTAACCATTTCAAATTTAAAAAATTAAAAAAAAAAAAAAAAAAAACTTCATTTTTCTTTTTCTTTCTATTTTCTACATTAAGGGTTTCCATTGGATACCATTCATAATGTATCAAAAAGAGTTTCTGAAAAACAAAAATAAAAATTGAAAAAATTAAAAAATACGAAAATCGTATTTATGCACCGTGCGCATGCTATTACTTTTAAAAATTATATTTGGAATTTTCTAAATATTATTATTTATTTCTAATTACGCATAATTCCTTTTTTTTAATTTATTATCTTATAGTAATCCAAACAGATTACTATTGGAAAGCATATCCATATAGCATATAGCTATTTCACTGGTGCTTACCCAGATCGTCAGTGGACTTTTTTAAATTTTCTGAATAAAAACTCAGATTCTTATGCTCAAAATTTAATAAACCAAATGAGAAGTTTATTAAATTTAGAAATCAAGAAAAATCCAAAATTTCTAAACAAAAAAACATAGTAACCATTTCAAATTTAAAAAATTCAAAAAAAAAAAAAAAAAAAAAAAAAACTTCATTTTTCTTTTTCTTTCTATTAATGTAGAAAATAGAAAGAAAAAGAAAAATGAAGTTTTTTTTTTTTTTTTAATTTTTTAAATTTGAAATGGTTACTATGTTTTTTTTGTTTAGAAATTTTGGATTTTTCTTGATTTCTAAATTTAATAAACTTCTCATTTGGTTTATTAAATTTTGAGCATAAGAATCTGAGTTTTTATTCAGAAAATTTAAAAAAGTCCACTGACGATCTGGGTAAGCACCAGTGAAAAAGCTATATGCTATATGGATATGCTTTCCAATAGTAATCTGTTTGGATTACTATAAGATAATAAATTAAAAAAAGGAATTATGCGTAATTAGAAATAAATAATAATATTTAGAAAATTCCAAATATAATTTTTAAAAGTAATAGCATGCGCACGGTGCATAAATACGATTTTCGTATTTTCGTATTTTTTAATTTTTTCAATTTTTATTTTTGTTTTTCAGAAACTCTTTTTAATACATTATGAATGGTATCCAATGGAAACCCTTAATGTAGAAAATAGAAAGAAAAAGAAAAATGAAGTTTTTTTTTTTTTTTTTTTTTTTTTAATTTTTTAAATTTGAAATGGTTACTATGTTTTTTTTGTTTAGAAATTTTGGATTTTTCTTGATTTCTAAATTTAATAAACTTCTCATTTGGTTTATTAAATTTTGAGCATAAGAATCTGAGTTTTTATTCAGAAAATTTAAAAAAGTCCACTGACGATCTGGGTAAGCACCAGTGAAATAGCTATATGTTATATGGATATGCTTTCCAATAGTAATCTGTTTGGATTACTATAAGATAATAAATTAAAAAAAGGAATTATGCGTAATTAGAAATAAATAATAATATTTAGAAAATTCCAAATATAATTTTTAAAAGTAATAGCATGCGCACGGTGCATAAATACGATTTTCGCATTTTCGTATTTTTTAATTTTTTCAATTTTTATTTTTGTTTTTCAGAAACTCTTTTTGATACATTATGAATGGTATCCAATGGAAACCCTTAATGTAGAAAATAGAAAGAAAAAGAAAAATGAAGTTTTTTTTTTTTTTAATTTTTTAAATTTGAAATGGTTACAATGTTTTTTTTGTTTAGAAATTTTGGATTTTTCTTGATTTCTAAATTTAATAAACTTCTCATTTGGTTTATTAAATTTTGAGCATAAGAATCTGAGTTTTTATTCAGAAAATTTAAAAAAGTCCACTGACGATCTGGGTAAGCACCAGTGAAAAAGCTATATGCTATATGGATATGCTTTCCAATAGTAATCTGTTTGGATTACTATAAGATAATAAATTAAAAAAAGGAATTATGCGTAATTAGAAATAAATAATAATATTTAGAAAATTCCAAATATAATTTTTAAAAGTAATAGCATGCGCACGGTGCATAAATACGATTTTCGTATTTTTTAATTTTTTCAATTTTTATTTTTGTTTTTCAGAAACTCTTTTTGATACATTATGAATGGTACCCAATGGAAACCCTTAATGTAGAAAATAGAAAGAAAAAGAAAAATGAAGTTTTTTTTTTTTTTTTTTTTTAATTTTTTAAATTTGAAATGGTTACTATGTTTTTTTTGTTTAGAAATTTTGGATTTTTCTTGATTTCTAAATTTAATAAACTTCTCATTTGGTTTATTAAATTTTGAGCATAAGAATCTGAGTTTTTATTCAGAAAATTTAAAAAAGTCCACTGACGATCTGGGTAAGCACCAGTGAAATAGCTATATTCTATATGGATATGCTTTCCAATAGTAATCTGTTTGGATTACTATAAGATAATAAATTAAAAATAAATTAGTCAAGTGCGAGTTAGACTCACACACGTAGGGTTCCGTACTATGTTCAGTATAATTTAAAAATTCCAGTTGTTTATTTCTTTATGTCTTATGGGACACCCTTAAATTTTAAAATTAAAGTAATATTCGCGAAAATTGCATCATAATTAGAACACCCTTTAAATTTTAATATGTATATATATAATACACTTTCTATTAAAATATCAGGAGCCTACCTAGTGCGGTTAAAAAAATAAGGTAATATTCGTGAAAAACACGTTACTAATGGACACACTTCAATTTTAAGTATTTGTTATAGCGGCCGAAGTGACACATCTACTGTCGGATTTTATATTACGGTTTATAAAATCTTGTCACTGTCGAAACACCCTTTAATTTTATTATTCATTATAGTGGCCATGGCAACTTCCTTTCTATAAATATACTAAAGATCTACTTATTGCGATTAAAAAATAAGTCACTATAAGTGAAAAACATGTCACTGTCGGAACACCCTTTAATTTTTAGTAATTGTCATATCGGCCGTGGCAACACATCTTTTGTACAAAATTTCAAGATTCTACCTGTTACGGTTCAAGAAATAAAGCTTTATACATGCAAATCACGTCACTGGCGGAAAACCCTTTAATTTTTATTATTTGTTATAGTGGACATAGTTATACACCTCCTGTAAAAATTTCAAAATTCCACCTATTCATTCAAAACTTAGGATATATACATGCAAATCACGTCACTATTGGAACACCCTTTAAGTTCAATTTTGTATACTTGTTTATAAAACAAACATAGTTTTAATTACAGTCTGCAAATTGTAAGTGGTTTCCTCTTATAGCTCAAAAAAAGACATAAACGTAAATAACACGTCACTTTTGGAACACCCTACGTTTTAGTATTTTTTTGCTATTGTGGCCGCAGTTATACACTTTTGGTAAAATTTTCAAGAGTCTACCTATTATGGTTCAAAACTTAGGCCTTATACATACAAAGCACACCACTATCGGAACACCCTTTAATTTTTAGGTTTATTTTGTTAGACTTTTTTATAAAGCGAACTAAATTTTAATTACAGCTCAAGAAATAAACACATATTTGTGAATAACACCTCTCTATCGGAACACCTTATAAATTTTATTATTTGTTGCTATAGCGGGAAAAATTATACACCTTCTGTAAAAATTTCAAGATTCTACATATTATGATTCAAAACTTAGGTCTTATAAATCAAAATAACACCACTTTCGGAACACCCTTTAATTTTTAGGTTTATTTTTTAGACTTGTATATAACGCGAACTACGTTTTTATTACAGTTTGTAAATTTTTAGTGTATGCCTCCTACAGTTCAAGAAATAAACACATATTCGTGAATAACACCTCTCTATCGGAACACCCTATAAGTTTTAATTTTTGTTGTTATAGCGGCCATCCCTATACACCTTCTGTGAAAATTTCAAGAGTCTACCTATTATGGTTCAAAACTTATGCCTTAAACATGCTTTTCACACCACTATCGGAACACCCTTTAATTTTTAGTTTTATTTTTTTATACTTGTTTATGTAAAGAACTAAGTTTTAATAACTGTTTGTAAATTTCAAGTGTATCCATGCTACAGTTCAAGAAATAAACACATTTTCGTAAATAACACCTCTCTATTGGAACACCCTATAAGTTTTAGTATTTGTTGCTATAGCGGCAACAACTATACATCATCTGTGAAAATTTCAAGAGTCTACCTATTACGGTTCCAGAGATAAAAGGCGCTGACAGACGGACAGACGGACAGACGGACAGACATTGTAGCGAAAACAATAGGGTTTCGTTTTTACACTTTGTGTACGGAACCCTAAAAAGGAATTATGCGTAATTAGAAATAAATAATAATATTTAGAAAATTCCAAATATAATTTTTAAAATATTTATTTTTTTTATTCTGCGCCTCGTTTCTGTAACTAAAATTAGAAACTTTTCACATGAAAATTTAGCAGTCATCCTTTTTTCAGGCTTTCCTACAGCTAATCCTAAACTATTTAACATAATAGTTCATTTACACTTGAGCGAAAGCTAGTACTTATGAGATTTCGAGCAAAATCTACTTGAATTCTCACTTCACTTCGTCACTAGATTTTGAGGAAATCTACACAAAACCTTGAAGTACTTAATGATGCAGCTATGGTTTTGCCCAAATTGTACTATAAAATACTACACTCTACAAAAAATTACATTTTAATTAAAAACATATCAAAAATAATTTAAATTAAAACATTAAAAAAGAAAAAAATTGAAAAGATAACTAAAGTTAACCCTTATCCTGTATTCATAGGTCAAAATTCCCCAAGCTATTTTAAATTCCTAATACAATTATTTATTGATTAAAAAGTACCAGTGTATAGAATACCAAGTTTTTAGCTCTTTCAGCAATGTCTGTATGAAGGAACCCAGCAAAAAAAAATAGGGTTTTCGGAAGCAGTAAAATCGTTTCCTACCTTAATAGTAAGCACATATATTTTGCCTAAATAAATGCAATTTTGTATGACATAATTGGGGTATTCAAACGGTCGTTCTAAAGTCATATCTCATAAAATAATAAAACGAAAAAATATGACTGCTGTGAACGACCGTTTTAATTTAGTGTGTTATTATTAATCTATTTATTTATTTTTAATAATAATTTCTGCTTTTCGATTTTTTGGCGGCAGCTTGTTTTTACCACCGCCGGCTTAACTTAATAGCTTTAACCACTTAACTCCGAATTCTTTTGCCAATTTATGACAAAACAATAATCATATGTAGAAATGTCTTATTTTTTATGACTTTTTTACACACAAACCAACAACAATTTTTTAAAACTGTTTTGAAATATTATGACAATATGACTCGATAAGACACCGTTTGAATACCCCAAATATGTTAAGTTTTAAAAAAACAACGAATTTTTTACATTTCGCCTTACAGTAGTGCATACTAAAAAGCACAACTGTAAGGCAGAGATAAACAAATTTCGAATTTACGAATAGTTACGACGAGTTACGAACTTAATATCGTGCTATTTTAGAACATCTAAAATGCATGCATTGAGCGCTTAATAGGAAATGCTACTAAGTGGGGCATCGCGAACAAAAATCATGTCATACGTAAGCAGGTTTGTAAGCAATAACAACTCGTCATTCCCATACAAAGCTGCATACGGCGAAGCAGTATTTTTTGCTGGGAAGTTACGCATTTTGTATATGTGGGTAAAAAGTGCCCAATACAATAAAATCAGTGTATACAAGTAAAAGTATCAAAAGTTTTTTTTATATTCTAACTTGAATTTTTGTATCATTTGCGGTAATTATTTTGAAATAATAAAACCAGAAGAAACCAGAGCTCTGCTTTGATTTGGAAAAGATATCGTTTCTGAAGTTGGATCCCATAGTGGTCCCAATAAATCCAAGTTCTAACAAAGACGATTGTGCAACTTTTGATAAAGGTGAAGCAAAATTGGCAGCATCAGCTCCAAATGAAAAATATACATATATGACCATAAACATCACAATAATAGAGGTTGGAAGGTGTTCTACGCAGGATATTCTGAATCTTGCTCCTGGTCCACCAGGTACAACAGGCAGTATTAAATCATCCATTAGGCTATTGTAATCTACAGGGTTTATTTGATTCAGCATTGAAATTCTTCAAACACTGTTTTCAGGCCAAACAGTATTTGCCAATAATTGGATTCCCGTAGATAATAATATTATTGCAGTACTATATGCGGTTTGACAAGAAGTCCAATAGAAAGAGGAGCAGACTATAAGTTTGGCGGATGCGTTGTGAAGAATGTTTAATCCTGGTGTAGTGTAACATTTAAGAAACTAGTTACATAGTTTTGTGCTTTCAAACAGATCTGATAGCAGACATGACATTACCTGCGATAATTTTTTTACTTCCTACAAATTGTGTATTGAGTTTTTCTAACGAAATAAACAATATTGTTCTGTTCTAAAAAATAAACCAGAAATCACCGCATTTTTTTTTTTTTTTTTTTTTTGACAATGAGAATAAGACTACAATACTTGGATATGAACCTAAGAAACATCGTTCTGTTTTTCCGCTGAGCACGGTACACTATAATGGGGAAATCAAATGTAAAAAATATAAAAAGAAATAAAAATATTTGAATTTTTCATATTGGACAAAATTTATTTTTGAAGTGCAGGTTAAATTAAAAAATTAAGTTCAGGTTGAAAATAAGAGGTAAGTTAATGAAATATAGCTAATGAATGTTAATAAGTGAAATGTAAACAACCTAGACTTTGAAAGAGATTTTAAACGAAATCTACTAGATTCCGGCGTAGTGTAAATGCTCTATAAATAAAGGAAAAATTTCGTTATTAACTCTAGCTCACCCTGTAGAATACAAGATGACTATAATAATTTCTAGTGAGATATTTCTCACATAAGTTACACAAACAAATTTTATTTTGTTATGCGAATAGGTAATACCTAAAAAATTATCGTGTAAGAGCAAGTGTTTTGTTTATAAAAAGTTAAATATTAAATAAATTAGTCAAGTGCGAGTTAGACTCACATACGTAATGTTCCGTACTATGTTTAGTACAACTTTGAAAATTCAAGTTGTTAATTTTTTCATGTCTTATGAGACACCCTTTAATTTTAAAATTAAATTCATAATTGCATCACTGTTGGAACACCCTTTAAATTTTAGCAATTTTTGTTATAGCGGCCATGGTAATACACTATCTATAGAAATATACATACGCCTACCCATTGCGGTTCAAAAAATAAGGTAATATACGTGAAAAACATATCACTGATGGAACACCCTTTATTAGTATATTAGTAATTGTTACAGCGGCCGAAGTACAACATCTACTGTAAACATTTAAAGAGTCTTCCTATTATGCTTCAAAAAAATAGGCTATTTACGTACAAATCATGTCTCTGTCGGAACACCTTTTAATTTTGCTATTTGCTGTGGCGGCCATGGCAATTCTCTTTCTATGAATATATCAAGACTCTACCTATTACTATTAAAAAAATAAGTTACTATACGTGAAAAACATGTCACTGTCAGAACACCCTTTGATTTTTAGTAATTGTCATAACGGCCATGGCAAGACATCTTCTACACAAATGGGAAGAGTCTACTTATTACGGTTCAAAAAATATGTCGTTTTTCATGTAAACGACGTCACTGTCGGAAAACCCTTTAAATTTTTATTGTTTTTATAGGGGTCATAGTAATACAGATTTTGTGAAAATTTCAATAGTCTACCTATTATGGTTAAAAAATTAGTCAATTTTTATGCAAATCACGTCACTGTCGGCACACCCTTTAATTTTTACTATTTGTTATAGTGGCCATAGTAATACACTCCTAATAATACACTCCTGTAAAAACTTTAAGAGTCTACCTGTTATCGTTCAAAATTTAGGCCTTATACATGCAAATCACACCACTATCGGAACACCCTTTAATTTTTAAATTTATTTTTTAGACTTGTTTATATAGCGTACTAAGTTTTAATTACTGCTTGCATATTTTTAGTGCATTCTTCCTACAGTTGAAGAAATAAACACATATTCGTAAATAACAATTCTATATCGGAACACACTAGTTATAAGATTAAGTATTTGCTACTATAGCGGCCACAGCTATACACATTCTATGAAAATTTCAAGCATCTACCTATTATGGTTCAAAACTTAGGCCTTATATGTACATGCAAATCACACCACTATCGGAACACCCTTTAATTTTTAGTTTTAGTTTTTTATAGTTATTTATATAGTGAACTAAGTTTTAATTACTATTTGTAAATTTCAAGTGTATCCCACCTACAGTTCACGAAATAGGCACATATTCGTGAATAACACCTCTCTATCGGAACACCCTATAAGTTTTAGTATTTGTTGCTATAGCGGCAACAGCTATACATCATCTGTGAAAATGTGAAAAGAGTGTAGCTATTACGGTTCCATAGATAAAAGGCAATAGGTTTACGTTTTTACACTTTGTGTACGGAACCCTAAAAACAAAATTTTTTAGAATCGTGTAAATCCCCCTAATTAAATTGGTTTCTATGTTTTTGTAAGGATTTAATACTATTCAAAATCATGTATTGTACAGGTAATGAGAGTATTTAAAACTGTTACAACTATGGTTATAAGAAAGAGATTCACAATTTCTGTAAAACATTACATCGACAATTAAAAAATAATTCTTTTGACATAAGCGTCACTTTTAATTTTTTTTTTTTTTTGGCTGAATAATTCACTGAAATATATATTAAGACTTCTAATAGGTCTTTTGTTTATAATTTCAGCTACAAATTGTACCTACTAAAATTTGAAAATCAAAAAAACGTAAGTACTATTTAATTGAGGCTTGCTGCATTATTACGAACTCCATTATGTAAAATTTATACAATTGAATAAGGCGTACAAATCCATTAATACTCTTTACTAATAAGTGCTTTCATATGACAAGATAAAGAACTTTGATAATATAAAGAAGCATGTGATTAATAAAAAATACAAAAAAAACTTTTGTTTGTTAAAAAAGAAAATGAAAAGGATATTTAAAACCAAACTGCATAGGTAATAAGCTCAGTTGTACTTGTCAGGTTCTAAAAGGATTTCTGAAAATGATGAAAAAACTCCTGATCATATTATTAGTGATAAAAACACAAATAATGGCATTTAACAAAATAATAAATTATACGCAACAAAATGATGAAATTGAACAAAATTTTCACGAAGAGTTTCTTCAAAAGTTGTACCAGCAAAAGACTTACGAAGCAATTTTAATACTTAATGAAAATAATAAACATGAGTACTGCAGCAATATCTTGGAATACCTTAAATTTCAAGAAATACCAACGACAATAATAACTAGCAGCAAATCCTATACGTATCGTAACTATTTCAACAATCAAATATTATCTATAGTTTGTATGACTTCACTATATTACAACATTTTGACACAACTGGCCAATTTATTAAATAACATGCGTTTTACACGTATAATCATTATTTTGGATCGGGAAATGAATGAATTAAATACAACAGAACTAAGAGGCTTTTTTCATTACAGTCATCAATTGAAGATGTTAAATGTTGTTGTAATTTGCAAGGACTTCTACATGACCCGTAAATTTATGCAATATACAATATTTCCAGAATTTCAAATGGAAGTTGGAGAGTATGATCCAAGTAGCAGGGATTCCACCATGTTGCCGGAACGTTTTCAAAATCTAAAGGGTTATAAGTTGCGCACAATAGCAGATCATACAGAACCACGAGCAATGGAATATTACAATAAATATAATCAAAAAGTTCTCAATGGTTATATCGGTCGCTTCGTACAAACTATAAGTGAAAAATTAAACGCCACTCTGTATTTTCCTTTAGAAATACCACATAATTTTTTGATAGATTATCGTCATATAATGAGTTATGTAGTGAATTATTCCTTAGATATACCAGCCAGTGCCATGTCTTTATATGAATTTGATGACTGGCATGACTTTTCTTATCCTTTTGAACTGGGTCAATTATGCTTGCTTTTGCCAATGGAAAAACCTTTGGAAGTTAAAGAAACATTTCTTTTAGTCTTGCAATCTCACATAGTGGCCATAACCCTGGGTTTAATAGTTATATTCACGCTGGTTTTTTATTTTGCCTTCTGGACTAAATATGCCCACCAGCGCCGGTTTAGATGGCCTGAAATTCTAGTAAACGATGTGGCCATACGAGGAGTTTTAGGTCAAGGATTTATGTTTACTGTTTATGACCAAATATCACTAAAACTAATTCATCTAATGTTATTGCTATCAAGCCTAACTATTTCTACTTTCTTTGGTTCCTACTTGCTATCATTTCTCACACAACCACCACGGGAATGTCAGATTAAGAACTATGAAGATCTGGCTAAATCATCGTTGAAAGTGGCAATATCTGCTCCTGAGTTTCAATACATACATAATATAACGCATGGCACTATAACTTTCTTGTATCCAAAATTCCATACGTTCTCTGATTTTGTCACATTTTCCCATTTTCGTGATACATTCGATCGTCGTTTCGCCTATCCAACTATCACTTCAAAACTTTACTACTACGACGGCTTGCAATCCTATTACAATAAAAAAATATTTCGTTACTCTACAGATATGTGTTTCAACACAATGATGCAATTTGAATTTCCTTTGGGTCCCAATTCATATTTCTTGCCGCGTTTAAATGAAATTATATTGAATACACTGCAGTCGGGTTTAATTAATTATTACATAAGCAAATCATTTATGGACATGATTCACTCAGGAAAGGCTATTCATGTTAATATGTCTTATGCGCAGATGGCTAGACCATTGTACATGAACGATCTCTATTGGATTTGGCTGTATTACATGATAGCCATTGTATTTTCAATTGGAATATTTTTGTTGGAATTAATTATAAATAAAAAATTTAAGAAATGAAATATTATTCATTTTGCTGTATATGTTTTCATCAATTTTAGAGTTCAGTACTTAGAGGCGAAAGTCTGTCTGTCACAGGACTCTACCTCTTGAACCGTAAAAGGAAGGTACTTAAAATTCTTCCAGAAGGTGTATCATAGTAATAGGCTTTAACAACAAAAAAAAATCAAAATAAATCATTGTAAAAATTTTAATTAATAAACATAAATAAAAAGCAATTAAAAACCACTTGAAGAATTAGACTGTTTAGTTTTTATTACAGACAAATTAGTTGCTTATTTGTATGGTGTGTGTTTTTTTTTCGTGGTTTTTAACTTTAAGTGGGTAAGAATGTAAGAGTTTATACAATTTTACTATTTAAAATAAGATTCAAGAATTTTTTAAAATAAAATAATTTATAACCAGAAATTCCGCCGAATAAAATGCTGGATTTACGCCTCGTTTTCTGTTTTTATTTGAAGGAAAATAGGACACTAAAATTAAGCAGTGCTTAAAATGTATTCTACATTTAATTTTTTTATCAAAAAATTATTTGGAAAAATAAAACGTGTCCACATAGAATTGTTAAAATTGTAATTGGCTCTAAAAAATTTCCTCTAATTTCTATAAAAAAATGTCTGTACAAAAAGCGCAGGTCTAAAAAAACTCATCGGGCTCTCTTTTAAGAAAAGTCGAAAAAATAGAGGTGGAGAATCACCATTAATGCAAATCCAATGGTTGAATTTTAACCGACTTAAATAGCCAATGTTATCTTAAAAGTGTTCGTCGTTCCCTACACCAACACGATTATCACGGATATGAGAATTTAAAATTTTTATACTATAGTTTATTGTTGATAGCGCTTGTTGTTGAAATTGTTTTACACTTTGATATGTTTGTTTAAATAGAAAAATTAATTGAAACCACCTTGTAGATAGATACGAAGAACGCTGACGATGGATGTAGCGATCCAGAAAATGCATTACATTCTGCTGTTGTCTAATTTTTCTTTATCTCTTTATAACAAAGAACTTAAGCCTAAATAATTTATTTATTTATTTAAAAAATAGTTTAAAATAAAATTAAAATTTCTATAATTTATAAATAAAAAAAATTGCCAAAATTTACTAAGTAAAACAAAAATAAACAAATAACTTCACATAATGCTTCAAAAAGTGAGTGCTCACTGGTAGTTTTTTCTTATAAAATCACTCAGAACGCAAACTTTATTTCTTGGTATGTAATCTATTGTTCTTAATTATGGCTTGTAGTTTTCTTGGTATATAATTAACCAAATTTTGGGTAACTTCCTTCGGAGTTTTAGACCACTATTCGTGTAGAGTATTCATTAACTCATCTCTGTTCCTTATTGGATTTTCTCTGATCTTTCTGTCTAAGTTATCCCATAGATTTTCTATGGGGTTAGTATCCGGCGATTGAGAAGGAGTTCTCGTCCATTTTGGGGTATTATATACAAACCATAACTTTGCATTATGCGCTTTGAGTCGTTGCCCTGTATAAATATAAAGTTTCTAGCAATTATCATATTTTGGGCGCTGGACTATAGGTGGATGGGTTTTAAATATATATATATATATATATATATATATATATATTTTTTTTTTATGGTTCATTATAACATCAACTATACATGCAAATTTAAAACCCCTGCAGCGATTATACATCCCCACACTAGCACGGACCCACCCCAATTTTTCAATTTTTGAGATACATTTTTCTCTTCAAACTCTTCATTTTGCTTTCTTCACACTCTACAACATCCATCGTTGTCATAGATGTAAAATTTGTTCTTACCCGTAAAAATTACTCTTTTCTAAAAGCCCATTTGCTTATTTAAATGATCCTTGGCATATTTGAACCGATTGGCCTTGTTAATTTCGCTTATATATGTTTTTCACGGTCAACACGACTATTACAACCAGCTTCATGAAACACATTTCGGAATGTATTTGGACAAACGCTTTTGTTAAAGTTTGTATTCCGATTTTTTTTTTTCAATTCTGTTGCCGAAATTTCTGAAATTGTCTTTATTGCCCATGAAAAAGGGCTTTAAGTCGTCCGCCATTGGTGAGTTTTTATATTGTTATTGTATTTAACAAGGCGAATCTATTTCACTAGGTGGAAGCACGCCGAATTTAATTATTTTCGCTTTAATTTTTTTGTGCATGGCAGCTGTCAAAAGGTCGTTTATTTTTTTTAGTTTGAGAAATAAAATTGTAATTATTTAAAAAAATGTTTCAACATTAAATAATTCTTGCAAAAAAACCGACTACAAAACAAATATATGTTCATCAATTCTAAACTAAAAATTTAAAAGGAAGTAATCTGTAAGAAATAGTATTCAAATCAAATACTTTTGTCTATCCATAACGGTTAAGCAGATAAAGCCATATACGAAAAATTACGTCAGATATGAGGATACCCTTTATTTTTTTACAATTATTATTACTGACACAGTAATAAAAAGTAACGGTTCCAAAGATATGGCCATATAGCTTAAAAAATATCACCTAGGGGACACCCTTTAATGTACAATTTTAAAGTTAACACTTATTTTAAAATCAGATTCTTTGTAAATTTCAAATGTCTGTATAAAACGGTTCAAAAGTTTGGCCATATGCATCAATTTACATCAATTATTGAGACACCCTTTAAAATTTTAAATATTTATAAATGTTATTATACGGGACATAGTAGTAGAGATTCTGTCTAATTTTCAAGTGTTTGTCTATAACGGTTCAAAAGATAGGGCTAGATAGGTAAAATTATATCAATTATGGGGACACCCTTTAGCTTCCAAATTTAAATTATATAAATGATATTATAAAGGACTTAGATATACAGGTTCTTTGTAAATTTCAACCGTCTCTCTGTTACGGTTCAAAAGTTTTGCAATATACATCAAATTACATCAACTATTGGGACACCTTTTAACTTCTAATTATAAATATTTAATTTCTGATTTTAAATATTGGACATTCTGTAAATTTTCAAGTGATTCTACAATGGTTCAAATGGTTCATATATATAAATTGACTTCACATATGGGGACACCCTTTAATTTTAAATTTATTTTTTTATTAATTTCTGTTATTGGCAGCTATAGCAGTTTTTTAAAATTTTTAAGGGTGCCCTTTACGGTTCATAATACACGTAAGAAACACGTATGTTGTATGGGGACACCCTTTAATTTTAAAAATTCTGAACTTCTTTTAAAATGAGACCAATCTGTAAGCAATTCCTTGCTAATAAAAAAATTTAAAATCGGTTCAGTTCTGCGGGCACAAACATGAAAACAAACAAAGCAACATTCAGACGAATTGACAACCTCCTTTTTTTTTTTTTTGAATTCGGTTAAAAAATACAAAATACTACCAGAAAAGGTAAGAAAGAGGTGTTTTTAGTTTTTGGATGTAATATTTTAATTAGTGCTTTTGGCGTCTGTCTTACATGTAACCAACAACAAAATGCATGTGGGTGTTTTTTGGTGTTGTATTTGTTGTCGCAGCGATGCCACCTTATATAAATTCGCCTTGGTATTTTATACATATATTTTTTTATGGTTGAGTAAAGTCTTGTTACAAGTTGTCCAATTTCTCGAAAGGAATGGTTAGCTTTTCTTAAACTTATCATATTTTTTCGTTCAGATTCCATGGCTTCCTTATGAAGCCATATTGATAAATTAATCAAAATCGTAGCACTTCTTGAAACAACTTTTACTAAAATAAATTTTGAAAAGATTTTCGCCTAAATAATCCGTTATTTTTTTCGTAAATATGAATGTATTTGTGGTAAGAACTCACTTATTGAAGGTTGAAGCCAGTACTATTTTTTATTTCTAGTTTCTTACTGTATGGATATAAACATTACTTCTACATACATCCACGGTCAAAAGATTAAAACCTTTTTAAATTTCTGTTATTAGTCAGCCATTTCTTTTAAAATTGTTTATGTATTTTCTTAAAATTATTAACAGCAACAGAAAATAAAGCATTTTTCAACAGTATATTAATACGCTATTTTCAGAAAAAGACAAACAAATTATTTCGTTCATATGGTTAGAAATATTTAACTAATTTTAATTTCAAATGCCTTATTTTTATTAAACGCATCTGTAGTAAAGTTGTGGTTAAATATAAATATTTTTTTCCGAAATTATTACTCTTTTTGTATTAAAAAGTGGTAAAACTGGTAATTCGAACAAGGTAAGTTTTTTTGCAGAAAGTCTGAAATTTGTGCGAGAGAAAAAAAAGAAGTGAACTAAAACTCCATTCCTTTCTTTAAAAAAAAAAATCATTCTTCTTCAAAGAAAACTTGCTCCGTTTATTGTTATGTATTTTAATTTAATATAAATATGGTCACCGTACTTATAATTCATGTATTTTTATGCGAAACAGCCGAACGAGATTAGTAAAAAGTCTTAAAGCAGTGAAGCGTAGCGATATCAGTGTTATGCTTTGGACTTATATGCCGGCTGCTAATACTGGGAGTTTGAAATTTATTCAAACAACTAAGGGCAAATTAAAATACCTTAAGATTTTTAAAGAAAAAACTGTGCCCACACACGTTGTGTGCGTCCTGACAATATTTTGTCAGATTTTGCTTTGAAAGTAATGCAGACCTAATTTTAAGACTCTTAGGTATTTACTTTATATAAAGTTACCCATTCCTGGATAAAATTCTAAAATTTACATAAAATTCTAAAAATTACTGTAAAGCTCTGTAAAATACAGGAAATGAGTTACTCATTATTTTAAAACAGCGGTAAAAAAATCGGTAAAAAAAAATCGGCGTACCTTTACTGCTTTTCTCCACTTTCTCTTGGAAATAAGATATTTTTGCGGAAAAAAAGTATCCTATATTGGGATCAGAATACTATGGTACAGACAGACAGGAAAGGAGTTACTGTTTTATTATATGTATAGATAATTTGTGGCGGAGTGCAAAGGCTTTTAACAGCATTTCTTTTCTTTCTTTGTAATAGTAGTATTTTTCAAGTAACGAAGTTCGAAAATATTACATTTTGTCTTAACCCAAAAAGTTGTCACAACGATATCAAACCTTACCAAATCATTTGCCGACAGTGAAAAATGCGGAACAAAATAATTACCCCTAAAACATGGAAATTTAGGAGCGATTGCATAAAGTAAGATGTAGCTTAATCAGTATTATTTTTGTTTTCTTGTTTTAAAATTTTGTACCAGAAATGATAATTCTTTCATAGCTTTGCGAAAAGGTCAGTCGATTTGGTAAGTATCTAACATAGCTGAGTAGTCACCAGTCGACTTTAGAACTGTAGCCCCCTTCAGTTTAAAATTTCGTGATGTTGAGAGGGCAATAACTGATATAAGCCAGTAACAGAAAGCCAGTAACAAAATGTTATTTGAGTTGCCCCATGTAGCACAAAATATAATGCAATTTGTTTTCACTGTCAGTTTACTTCTTGATTACTTTTGCACAGAGTGTAAGGTTTCATTAATAAACACGATTCCTAAGCCACTAAATAAAATAAAAAATCTGTAAAAATAATGTGACTAATAAATTTTTCAATTGTTGCTGTATTATTACACTCTAAATACTTTGAAAATAAGGATACCGATACAAATGTTAAAAACAGCTCATTATTTTTAACAAGTTTCGTTTAATATGTACTTAAATTAAAATCAAAACCACATGATTGATATTATAATTGCATGTTGATTTTAAACCAAATAATATTTCATTATTCTACTAGTGTATATAATAACAAAGTGTAACCCAAACTGATAATTATGAAATGATAACAGAAAGCAATTCATCAAAATAAAGTTATTTTTGGTCGTAAAATAACTCATGCAATCCATAAAAAAAATAAAACATACAGATGAAATAAAATATAAAGAAGCATTTTCGATATAAAAAGTCCCTTAGATCGATTTTTAATATTTTAATAAAACTAGCTATGCCCACACACGTTGAGTGCGTACTGACAATATTTTGTTCGATTTTGCTTTGAAAGTAATCCATACCAAATTTTAAGACTCTTACTTATTTACTTTATATAAAGGTACCCATTCCTGGGAAAAATTCTAAAATATATTAGAATTCTAAAAATTATTGTAAAACTCTGTAAAAGACAGGCAAGAAATTAGTTATCCATTATTTTAAAACAGCTCCATCTGTTGCGCAACATTGCTTAAAATATACTGCTTTCAAAGATAAAAGTTGCCTTAGAGTATGCAGTACTTTTAAATCGGTAAACAAAATCGGCGTACTTTCACTGTGTTTTCTTCACTTTCTCTTGGAAATAAGATATTTTTGTAAGCCAATAAATATCCTATATTGGGATCAGAATACCAAGGTACCTCAAAAAATTTTGTTAAAACCCATCCAGTAGTTTTTACGTGATGCGAACAAAAAAAAAAAAAAAAAGACAGACAGATAGGAAATACCTTACTCTTTTATTATATGTATAGACTAGCTGTGCCCGCCATAATATTTTGATAATGTTTTGCTCGATTTTGATTAGAAAGTATTTCACACCTATTGCAAGACTTACTTTTATAGAGTAGCACCTATGAAAGAAATATGCAGCTAAACTAAGAAGAAACTAACAATAACAGAATTTTATAGCCACAATCAAGTCGTAGTATTCTTACCAAATTTTAAAAATTAAGCCTAGTACTCTGTTCGAATTTGTGAAAAATGTTGAGCATCATTTATTATTTCACAGGGAAAATTTGACATTTAAAATGTGGTGTCTATCTCGCGATTTGAAGAAATTTTACGATTTTATTGGTTTTAAGTATACCACATTGTTTTAGAAATGTTAACAAAAGCGAAGCGATCAGCTGTTGTTTGAAAAATTTCACATGAAATAATGCCCCTTTGCTTTATTTCACTGCTTTGATAAAATGTTGCCAGAAACATTTCAATGTTTTTCCACAGCAAAAACAGAGTACTACTTCTGCAACATTTTTTCATGACTTTTTCATAGAAATTTTTAATGTATGTAATTTGACAGCATTCCGCATGAAAAACTGAACAGAGTACCAGGCTTTAACGCCAAATAACAAAAATAATGTAATCACATAATTACCTAAGAATGTACATATGTGTGTATTTTACAAAATAACCAAATGATACAACACGTACGTGACTTAAAACAAATACAAATTTTATTTAATTGGCTATTTGGCAGTAAGTAATTCATATATTGTTAGCGCCATCTCTGTGTAAATATCTAAAAATTAAAGGTGCCGTGCCGTACCAAGCAGTTAAAACCATCTGTGTTTTAAAATATACAACTTTTAAAAATTAAAGGTGCCGTACTAAGCAGTACTTTTATACCGGAAAGTGTACTTTCAATTTTTTTTCTCCACTTTCACTTTTTTTTCTCCACTTTCTCTTGGAAATAAGATATTTTTGCGGAAAAAAGTATCCTATATTGCGATCAGGAAACTTAGGTACCTCCTCACAAAATTTTGTTAAAATCCATCACGGAGTTCTTACGTGATACGAACGTAAAAGAAAAGCAGACAGACAGACATACGGAAATGAGTTACTACTTTATTATATATGTATAGAATGTATAGATAATAGTTTTTGTTATACGATAACTAAACATAAAAGAAAATATTAAACTGTAAAGTTTAATAATTTTTTTGTGTTTATTGGCATTTATAATATAATCTCATTCATTAATCTCATTCTACTATACTTCTTATGACCTTATTTTTTACTAAACTTGCAGCAAAAATAATTCTTACTTTTAACTTAAAAATTACAGATTTGATTTCCAAATAACTATTTTGCAATAAAATCATCTACGACTACTAATAACGTGAAATGTGTCCATATATCGGTATCCGCCATAATTTTATTGCCCATACACTCACACATTACAAACTTCGAAGTATTAACATACAAACATTGTAAAGCTACAGGTATTAAAACGAAATTTATTTTTATATTTTGATTTATTTAATAACCATCATATAGTATAGGCTAAATTGGCACCCCACTGTACATATGTAGGTATTTATTCGAACAATAATAAATTTGTTTTTGTGTTGTAAAATCAAATTTTATTTTATTTTTTTAATTAATAAAAAATAATAAAACATGAAAAAAATCATCTAAAAAATTTGCATATTTTTGTGAAGAATGTTCAAAATGAAAATAAAAACGACATGTCTTGAAAATCATCGCCTAATTTTATTTCGCATCGCAATGCGACAATTATTAATTTTTTAATCTAACTAATTTTTTGGTGAACTTAGTTTAGATATGCTCTGTAGTAAATGGCGTTCACAATTAGAAAGCGAAATAAGAAAAAAAAATTGGTTTGGCCAACGAATTACCTACCTGAGCCACTGTGCGAGATAACTGTTGGTAATTATGGATTTCAATTCTTGCATAAGTTGAATCTTGTATTAATGTAACCCAAGATTTTAAATCAATATTTTATATTGGCAGATCATAATCATCGTTAACACATCGACTTACAGAAGCGATGGTTTCCTTGGTGCGAACATTTATGTCATGTAGTAAATAATTTGTGCGAAATTTTTTAATATTTTACAGAGTAGCTCAGTAAAGTAAAGTTTACAAAGTTCCCTTTCAGTCGTCGAAGAGACCACTGATTTCTAAAATAAATTTCCACAATTTATAAGCGTTGCTCGATCATATTATAGTGCATGGTGATTTGTCAAAACTTGCGGAGAAGAAAGGTAAACACAAATATCATATGTTCTTACATATCATGGCGAATTCATAACAGATATATTTGACAGTTCAGGTGAGTATTTTTGGCTTTCGATTGTCTCTGCATCTTCCAGTCTCAAAATGTACTGAAATTTTTTTTTTACAGCCGAAAATGATTTATACAAAAAAAGAAGTTTGATTTGTTTGCAGGGTTGTACTTTTTTCGCCGCGAGTCTACCTGTTATGAATATGTCTTGTATATACATACATACATATAGCACTATTACTATACATATAAAATGAAACTTATGATTTCTTAAAACATTTCTCTTTAGGTTAGTGGAAGAAAATCTTCGTTCTTAAACTTAGAGTAAATAATAAAAAATTGCTGAAACCTTTTTAACTTTAAATTATAAAATACAAAGTTTATAAATAATCACAAATTGTAAATTTATTGCAAAAACTACTAGTTAGTTTTTTAATAAAACAGTTACTTCCAAATAAATTCTGCTTTGATTTATCAGCAAAACAAATATTTTTGAGTTTTAACTTCTTTATTAACACCATAAATTTTCAGAAAAAAAAAGTTAATTAAATTATTATATTAAAGTATGTAGTGTGTAATTCATTAAGCCTTGTATACCTATTTGTGTCTCTTTTTTTGTTGGCTATGAATGACATCAACTTGAATATCTTAAGTTTGGATTTACGAATACTAATAAAGCAGTTTGAAAGAGAAGCATGATGATGATTTTAAAATGATGAATACAAATTATGCTTATTTTTGGCAGTAACTAATGACAAAAACAACTTAAATCACTTATGTACAATTTTGTGTTTTTAATAGTTTGTTTATTTTGATGTTTCGAAAAAAAAAATAAAAAAAATAATTGAATATACGAGGTAGGATCCCGAAGCATCTTAAAAAGCAAAGAAATCACAATAAAATATTTTTATTTTTCACAACAGATGGAAAGGGTATAAGAGTTTAAGGCCATAAGAGTGTCCTGTGGTTAAATTTTAAGGGCCGATGTTGATTTTGAATAAAACACAAATTATTTAGGAAATTATTATGGTTAAATTATGTATGGACCAAAATATCGGCCAAATGGCGGCTGCGACCTCGCCGGCACACCTCCATCCTATGCCCCAAAATTTCGATGCCGCTGAGGCAAAATTGAGGTTTTATGCCATTAACGTAGCGAATTATCTCATCCTGCTGGCTTATCGACGTACACCTTTTCTTTCAAATAACCACAAAGAAAGAAGTCCAACGGTGTCAAATCACATGATCTGTGCGGCAAAAAAACTGCATTACAAACAAAGCATCTTAATGAGTCATTTTTAGGGTTTCGTTCGGAAAGGGGAAAAACGTGCTCCTATTGTTTTACGCTAATATGCCTATCTATCTGTCAGCGTCTTCTAACTCTGTAATCGTAATAGCTAAACTCTTGAAATTTTCACAGAAGTTGTACTACTATAGTCGCTATAACATAAAATAATAAAAATTATAGGGATGCTGATAGTTCCTTGATTTTCCATGTATATGGTTTTATTTTTTGCACCGCAAAAACCAGACACTTGAAATATTCAAAGAATGTTTAAAACATATCAAACTTAGTTTTTATTAACAAGTGAAAAAAATTAATGGGTAGCGATGGCGATGTACTTCACAGTGTATTTCTTTCCTTTTGACCGTAATAGGTAGACTCTTGAAATTTTTATAAAAGGTGTATTTCGACACAAGAAGAAAGTCTTATTATTTTAATAAGGAAAACTTTTTTGACTAAATCAATTAGGTAGCCAAATGAAATCAATAAGAAATACTTTTGTGAAAAAATCAATTAGGTAGGCTAATGAAATCAATAAGAAATCCATTTTTTTTTTGTGCCAAAAATGAGTAAAAAATGTAAATTACAAGTTTTCTTATTGATTTAATGGGATTCCCTTCTTGATAAAATTAAAAAGATTTTCCACATGAAAATAATAAGAAATCTTTTCGAAAAACACTTCCCTTCTTTCTGCTTGAATACCCCTTAGCCTAAAAACATTTCATAGAGAAAATCTTTTTAATTCTATTAGGCATTTTTGGCTCTGTGTATGGGTGTTATACCAACAATTACTAAAAGTTAAAGAGATTGCCGAGGTTGACGGCAGACACTTGAAATTTATATTAAGTATTTAAAACTATAATTCTGATGTTAACAAGCATTAATTTTAAAACAAATTATTAACAAGTAAGAGTGCTATATTCGGCCATGCTGAAAATTTTTTGTAAATTTATTTTTTAATTTTTGAAATTTTTTGTAAAAAATGTTTTGAAAATTTTAAGTAAAGATTTTTATTAATTTTTTTTTAATTAGGAGCTTCCTGCGATATATATTGCTGTATAATGGTCAAGCAAAAAAGTCCTTAAAGAAATTTCCTCTTATAAAACCACCTAGAAAAATATAGTTGGACGTGGTTTTTTGGCCGCAGCCGAAAATTTTCGAAACTATGACTGACATATTGGTGGGGTTAAATTTTCTGTTCCTCTTCTGGTGCCTTGTCAAATGACATTTCAACACCAACACGGACATTGCTTAATCAACTTCTCTATTAATAAGGATCCAGAATATATAAACTTTATGGGGTCGGAAATGAAGACTGCTGAAATTACGCACGGAATGACAAACTTATGTATATGTGGTGAAGGGTGTAAAAAGTGTTCCAAAAGTGACGTGATGTTCATTCATCGAATCATAATAGGTAGATTCTTCAAATTTTTACAGATAGACTGTTGAAATTTTTAGTATGGCGCGGTAAGAGCAATTTCTAAACTTTAAGGGGTGTTCCGATATTAAGGAGCTTTTCAAGCAATGCATTATTTATAGAGAGTATGTAAAATTATGTTCGCTATAATAACCAATAATACTAAATTGTAATAATGATGTGATTTTGTAAATATGACATTATTTTCGTACCGCTAGGCAGACACTTTAAATTTTCAAAGAATATGTTTTATATTGTCTAATATTACATCAAGTATCAAAAATAAAATTTATAGAAAAGAAGATACGATTTTAATGAATTCTCCCAATTTATGTCAACGTTATTGATAGACTCTTGAAAATTAGACAGGGTATTATCAATTATTATTATACTCGCTATAATAACAATAATAAAAAATTATGAAAAGTTAAATAGTATTTACATTAAAAGCTTGGTTGTGACATATGTGCAGCAGTTGAAAGTGACTTTATCAAAGTCACAGAATAAGAAAAAAATCGGATAGAAATCTAAGAAATTGATAAATGTATGGCATTTTGAAGTTTTTATCCTCAATAACATTTAAAAGTAGTCCACATATTTGAATAATACTCTATTGCACATTGCTGACACCTCCGCGCCATGTAAAAGGTGATTTTCGAAAGCTGGAATAACAGTTATTTCATCTTGAAATCGCTTATCAATTTTTGTTTTTGTGAAGCACATCGAAGATGTAAAAAGATTTTTTCTGATTTTAAAATTAAGTCAAATAATAATATACTCGTATACTGACTTAATCTACATACTTGGAAAGGTTTTTTTGGTAATTTGTTTTTTGCATTGATTTGTTTAAATGCCTTTATAGAATGCAATACATATAGAGGTAGCCACTGGTAACCAGGAGTAATTACGTAGGCTCATGGGGGTCAATATGAGAAACATTTTTTATGGATATTTTTGCTTTCGCCCTTATTTTTACAACAAAAAAATAAATACAAAAAACTAAAAAAATTACAAAATATTTTTACAAAAAAAAAATCTAAAAGTGAATTTATAATTTGGGTTAATTTATAAATTGGGTTAAAAGAACGCTATTAATTAAATATTTAAATAAAACTTAATAAAATTTTAACACCCAAAATATAAATTAGTATCAATATCTTCCAAACATACATATAATAAAATAGTAACTCATTTCCTTCTGTCTGCTTTTATTTTGCGTTTGCATCACGTAAAACCTAGTGAATGGATTTTAACAAAATTTTGTGAGGAGGTACCTTATTATCCTGATCCCAATATAGGGATCAATTAATTTTAAAACAAATTATTAACAAGTAAGAGTGCTATATTCGGCCATGCTGAAAATTTTTTGTAAATTTATTTTTTAATTTTTGAAATTTTTTGTAAAAAATGTTTTGAAAATTTTAAGTAAAGATTTTTATAAATTTTTTTTTAATTAGGAGCTTCCTGCGATATATATTGCTGTATAATGGTCAAGCAAAAAAGTCCTTAAAGAAATTTCCTCTTATAAAACCACCTAGAAAAATATAGTTGGACGTGGTTTTTTGGCCGCAGCCGAAAATTTTCGAAACTATGACTGACATATTGGTGGGGTTAAATTTTCTGTTCCTCTTCTGGTGCCTTGTCAAATGACATTTCAACACCAACACGGACATTGCTTAATCAACTTCTCTATTAATAAGGATCCAGAATATATAAACTTTATGGGGTCGGAAATGAAGACTGCTGAAATTACGCACGGAATGACAAACTTATGTATATGTGGTGAAGGGTGTAAAAAGTGTTCCAAAAGTGACGTGATGTTCATTCATCGAATCATAATAGGTAGATTCTTCAAATTTTTACAGATAGACTGTTGAAATTTTTAGTATGGCGCGGTAAGAGCAATTTCTAAACTTTAAGGGGTGTTCCGATATTAAGGAGCTTTTCAAGCAATGCATTATTTATAGAGAGTATGTAAAATTATGTTCGCTATAATAACCAATAATACTAAATTGTAATAATGATGTGATTTTGTAAATATGACATTATTTTCGTACCGCTAGGCAGACACTTTAAATTTTCAAAGAATATGTTTTATATTGTCTAATATTACATCAAGTATCAAAAATAAAATTTATAGAAAAGAAGATACGATTTTAATGAATTCTCCCAATTTATGTCAACGTTATTGATAGACTCTTGAAAATTAGACAGGGTATTATCAATTATTATTATACTCGCTATAATAACAATAATAAAAAATTATGAAAAGTTAAATAGTATTTACATTAAAAGCTTGGTTGTGACATATGTGCAGCAGTTGAAAGTGACTTTATCAAAGTCACAGAATAAGAAAAAAATCGGATAGAAATCTAAGAAATTGATAAATGTATGGCATTTTGAAGTTTTTATCCTCAATAACATTTAAAAGTAGTCCACATATTTGAATAATACTCTATTGCACATTGCTGACACCTCCGCGCCATGTAAAAGGTGATTTTCGAAAGCTGGAATAACAGTTATTTCATCTTGAAATCGCTTATCAATTTTTGTTTTTGTGAAGCACATCGAAGATGTAAAAAGATTTTTTCTGATTTTAAAATTAAGTCAAATAATAATATACTCGTATACTGACTTAATCTACATACTTGGAAAGGTTTTTTTGGTAATTTGTTTTTTGCATTGATTTGTTTAAATGCCTTTATAGAATGCAATACATAAGAGGTAGCCACTGGTAACCAGGAGTAATTACGTAGGCTCATGGGGGTCAATATGAGAAACATTTTTTATGGATATTTTTGCTTTCGCCCTTATTTTTACAACAAAAAAATAAATACAAAAAACTAAAAAAATTACAAAATATTTTTACAAAAAAAAATCTAAAAGTGAATTTATAATTTGGGTTAATTTATAAATTGGGTTAAAAGAACGCTATTAATTAAATATTTAAATAAAACTTAATAAAATTTTAACACCCAAAATATAAATTAGTATCAATATCTTCCAAACATACATAAAATAAAATAGTAACTCATTTCCTTCTGTCTGCTTTTATTTTGCGTTCGCATCACGTAAAACCTAGTGAATGGATTTTAACAAAATTTTGTGAGGAGGTACCTTATTATCCTGATCCCAATATAGGATATTTTTTTCCGCAAAAATATCTTTTGTCCAAGAGAGAGTTAAAAAAAACTGTGAAATGGACAATTTCTGGTATAAAGGTACTGAAATTTTCGGTTTAAAACTGGGATATTTTCAACACACGGTTATATTTTTATTTTTTTTATTTTTGAAAGTAAAATATTTTAAAAACTATTGCGCAACAGATGGCGCCAGTTGAATAAAATTTGTATTTTTACTTTGTGGAATTATACTGTTATTAGAATATTTTAAACACGTCTTACAAAAGTTTACAATAATTTTTAGAATTTTAGAATTTTTTATAAATTCTAGAACTTTATCCAGGAATGGGTACCTTTATATAAAGTAAATACATAAATCATAACTGAAGCACTACACAAGTAAGAGTCTTTCAATTGGTGTGGAATACTTTCAAAGCAAAATCGAGCAAAATATTGTCAGGACGCCCACTTCGTGGCGGACACAGCTTTATAAAATCAATACCCGATCTTAACTTTTCACCGAGAAACATCCCCGCGGGGGTTCCAATTTTCACTGCAGAAGATTGCAAATGCTTTGACGCGGTTTACTCGGGAAAAATAGGGGCACCAGACGCTAGGGTTCCTAAAACCTAAATCTGGAAGAAAAGGTCTCTTGTTTAATTACACGAGTCCTCTTCGAGGCCCCATCAAAGGACTGGTACCACGTGAACCGGTAGCCCCACAGACAGTCTATTCCTCTCTGTGACCGGTTATTGTTAAGATCACCTTCGGGGGTACACGTGATAGTTGTGGTTTGAGATCGATTTATGTAGGTGTGGTGCATGGTCGATCAAGTGTGCTGTTGCACTCTCAACAGAACGGAGTTTGGATAGTCTCCAAACCCCTAAGCTAGAGGCTATAATATGAAATCTAGGCTTGCCATATTATATAAATTGATACTCATTGTGACGTTATCACACGTAAATTGCGATTGGCGACAACGTCATATCGTAGAGTGTTGTTATACTACACAATGGGGGCGCTAGTCTACGCTTACATTTCACTCGGTGTTTAGAGCACCGTGGGATTAAGACATCGTGGCAGGTACCCACGTTAATCTAGAACATATCATCACCGAGAAACAGTTTAGCACTCATGTTCTTTAATCATCACATTTAAAATTTTTCATGAATTTCTTTACCACTTCTGGCGTAACCAGCACCTCATTTGGCAGGCCATAGCTGTTTTTAAATTCTACCAGTGGAAACTGCCCTAGATTCGAATCTATCTACTATTTTAATTACACGATGATCAATCTTTGTCAATATTTGTAAAATTGCAGTTAAGGTTTCTCTAGTGACTTGGGTACCGCCCTCATACCTCTTCTTTCAAAAAGCATAGTTTTTTTAATTGACCATAAATATTCAGCAATTGTTCATGTACGACAGGCAAGTATGATTGAAAAATTAAAATTAAAATGAAATAAAACTCCTAATGCTTAGTAACCAAAAGCTAAATATTAATACAAGAAGTTTAAACAAATAAAAAAATCATGTCAAATTATATTCAAAATACTAAAGTGGAAACCCAACAGCAGGTCAGACGTAGAAATTAAAAAAAGAAAAACAACAACATCGAAAAACACCACGTAGTAACTTCTTATTCACTCGTATCTGATTGTTGATAATATTTTGGCACGTTGTGTATTAAACATGATTTCTTTTAATGTAAAAGAAAAGAAAATAAAAGAAAAGAAAAAACAAATAATAAGACATTTAATGTTAAGAAAAAGATATTTCTATATATTTATTTATGTTTTCCTTAATTTTGTCAACACAACAAAGTGTGAGTGTGTGTTATTTTTTATTATTTTTTTTTTACCATGAAGTACAGTGGTTTGTTGCATGAATTAACTGCGTTTGGTATTTTTTCTTTAACGTACCTTTTTGGAACTTTGTAAACTTTAAATTTTGATAAATTTATTTTTATACCCTTCACCGCAGGTAGAGGAGGGTATATATAAGTTTGTCATTCCGTGTGTAAATTTTAAAAATTTCGCTACTGAAATTCAGCAGCATTTGACCACTTAATTCCAGGCAGCGGATAAAAAACCACGTCCAAAAAATAGGCGTGGTTTTTTCTCCGCTGCCTCGCTTTGACTGATCTAATGCTGCTGAATTTTTTTAAACATTTTTTAATATTTTTTCAGGTTGTTGTTATTTTTTTAAAGTTGTAATGATTCTATTTTGCTTTTTTTGTTTAATAAATATTAGACGGCGACCAGTAGATCGTTGCAGTGCATACAGATCTCGAGGGATCAATAAGACCCTCTAAGGGGCAATTTTTCTTTGTTGTTAGGTTGGCAGGGTTTTTCTGATTTAATTTGTATAAAAGGCCTTTATAGAAAGCTATACACCACATAAAGGGGACCTACAGCTCACAGGTAACCAGGAGCAGTTAAAAGGCAAATCGGGGGCGGGGGAGGTGGGGTTCAATATGAGGAAGTTTTTGAAGAATTTTTTTTGTTTTATTTTAATATAGTTTATTTGACCTTTTTAATAATTTGCATTTAATTATTTTTATTTTCAAGCTTTAGGTCATTAATTATTTTTATTTTTATTCTCGATATTTCGCTACTCCTTTGTGTACCATCATCACTCCTTTGTGTAGCATCATCACAAAGGAGTAGCGAAATATCGAGAATAAAAATAAAAATAATTAACGACCTAAAACTTGAAAATAAAAATAATTAAATACGATTTTTTTTGTTTTAATCTAAACATTCTAACTTAATATAGATTGCAGGAAGTACCTGAATTAAAAAAAAATCAAAAATTTTTTTAAAAAATGTTTAAAAAAAAATTTTAAAAATATTTAAAAATAATTTTAAAAATATATTCAAAAAATATTTTTACAAAAAAATTTTCGAAAAAAACTACAAAAAATTTCACAAAAAATTTTGCAAAAATTTTTACACGAATTTCAAAATATTTAAAAAGATTTCATATTTCAATGAAAATGATAATCATGAGTATAACGTAACATATTTTATAATACATATTAAGAATTTATATAGAGTAACATGTTTTTTTTTAAATTCGTTTGATTCTTAAATATATGAGATATCTGTTTTAAAACCAATTCACCTAAATGTATTAAACACATGGACAATATTAGGATACCGACTACAAACTGACAACAATTGGTTCCGAGGTAGTGGTGTCAGCTTCACTTTCAAGTTGGGAGTATATTTAATGCTTTTTAGAATTGTTTTCTTGAAACTTCCTTGATCTCGGACGAGGGTAGAGTATGTATGGGAAAAATGTCTGCAGCTACATCCCGAAGTAATGACAAAAATGTTTCGGGTTGGTGGTTTCAAGGTCTAACCAATAGTTGATAGTGCGCTATTACTACGTCCATTTATATGTTTATGAATATATATATACATATTTGTATGCATAAATAAAATCACTGTGTTGGAGGGTATATAAGATTCGGTATGGCCGAATATAGCAATCTAACTGTCTATACTGTATATAAATGTATATAAATTATGTAGCAAATGTATTAATAAAAATGCATCTACGCCCAGAAGAGGAGTTTATAATTTGATATTGATACCACTGTAAAATGTAGTTTTCTCCCTGATGGATTGTTTTCTCCTTATTTTATTTTTTTTGATAAATACTACTGATGATGACATGGTACAAGTTTTTCTGCCATTAAAATAATAACTTTAAAGCAACAACAAATTCAACAGGTAGTAGCCGAAATGTTTTCAACATTAAAAATAATAAGTTGCATTTGTACCTCATTAAGAATGATCATCTGTCAAACACAGCAGCGGTCTACATAAAGCAGAATTACTTGCCATGTTCACTTGTTTGTTTTTTACTGGTCTGTACTTATATTGTAAGTTATTTAAGGTTTTAGTTTTTGTAATTCTTGTAACAAAAATGCGTTTTCGGAAGATGTTATTTTTTATTTTCACTTGTTGTTTTAAGTATTCCATCAAATTAAGGTGCTATACTGTGTTGGTTCGTTGTTTTTTTTTTTTTTTGTAACAAAATAAATGATTTAATGATCATTTTAGAGGTTGTTACCAAACCTCATACATACATATATGAATTTGTACTTATAAATAAAAAATATATGCACGAAAAGTAAGAGCACCTCGGTACTCTTACTCTTAAAGAAATATTTATTGTATTATTAAAAAAAAAAGAATAAGTATAAAGAAATTGTTACCGCAAAATGTAAAATATGAGTCCCTGCTCTTTTGTCTGATTCGTTTAATTACATTTTGAAGGTTATGTCCCAGTTTAATGTGTAGTGGTGGTAGACCGATTTGTCAATTTGGGAGCGAAACCCATATGAATATATTGCCATTGTGCAATATAACAGCTTTTAAACGTAATTGGGACAAATAAAAAAGTAGTGTTTTTTCCGACTTTTCAGTAATATCCAGTACTACCTCAGTATTATTGTAAAACTTTTATCCGCTTTCGTTGTTAAAATAGTCTCAATAACCTTCTTGTCTTTTTAATATAATTAATAGCGGGCTATTAACCCAAATTATGAACTCACTGAAATTGATTACTACGGGGTAAACTAATCTCTATGGCTATTTCGTTAAGTGCATAATTTAGCTCATTAGGAAATCTTTAGAAAAATTTTAGATAAACTAAATTTTTCTGACTAAATAAGAAAAAACTGAAAGCAATTTAACACAAAGTATCAAAACATAAACAAAACAATTAGAACCAACAGTGAATTTATATTTTCTTTTTTATTTCTACAACATACAACCCTATCCGTTTACAAATAGCAGCCCACACTACACAGTGGGGCAGAATCGAAATATTTTGGAAATAACTCAGCTAACCCACACTACACAGTGGGGCAGAATCGAAATATTTTGGAAATAACTCAGCTATTTGTAAAGGGATAGGGCGATTGTCCCGAAATTTGGCATGAGCATAGTAGAGGAGTATCTTAGCTTAAGTTTAGCTTTAGTAGGACCCCCTTTAGTTGTTAAAACTATGAACTTTTTTTTTTAATTAAAGTTCGGATGGTAAACACCCTTTATAATTCGATAAGAGACCTGTAAATAATAACTTGAAGATTTCGCAATTTTATATCTGAAATACAGGAACATTTTTTTACATTTATCTATTTTTAAATATCATTAAAAATTTATTGAAATTATATTCATTCACTAGCTGTGTGTGTGCTTTGAAAGTAATACACACCAAATATTAAGAGTCTTAGTTTTATAGTGCTTCAAAAAGTTACCCATCCCTAGATAAAATTCTTAATTTTATATAAAATTCTAAAATTCTATGAATTATTTTAAAGCTGTGTAAAAGGTGTTTAAAATATTTTAATAACAATTAGGGGATTCACAAGGTATGCTAACAAATCATATCATCATAATATTCTAATATTTTACAATAGTTTAAAAATATTGTTGTTGTGTTTCGAACAAATAAAAATCCTAAAATAATTAAAGTTTTTTTCTATATTTTAAAATATAGAAAACATTTTATGAGTGAATCATAAAATATTTATGAGTGAATCATAAAATATTTATTTTCAAAAAATATAGTAATCCAATCAGATTACTATAGCATATCCATATAGCATATAGCTATTTAGAAATTTGGATTTTTTCTTGCTTTCTAGACTTAATAAACTTCTCATTTGGCTTATTAAATTTTGAGCATAAGAATCTGGGTTTTTTTTTCAGAAAATTTAAAAAAGTCCACTGACGATCTGATTAAGCACCAGTGAAATAGCTATATGCTATATGGATATGCTTACCAATAGTAATCTGATTGGATTAATATATTTTTTGAAAATAAATATTTTATGATTCACTCATAAATTATTTATTTAATAAATTGAAAAAGGATTTATGCGTTTTTTTATATTTATTGTTTTGTCAGATAATTCAAGAGAAACCTGAGCCACATGGCTTATTCGAGCCGCCTGTAATGTGGTTTGAAAGCTGAAATTGATTTCTTTTAGAAGCATCTTATTTTTATAATTATCTTTATATCAATTGACAATTAATTGGGGTTGTTCACAACAGTACTAATTTTCCATGTTAATTTTTTGAAAAATTTGACTTTATGGCACCTGCAAATACCCTAAATGTATTCATGCAGTAGTTTTTATGTGATGCAAACGTAAACAGACCAGAAATAAGTTAATATTTTATTATAAGTGTATACATATATATATATTAGGTAATGAAAACCAAACATTATGCATTTATGAACAATGTTTGACCTACAAGTACTATAGGTAGCGATGCATATTTAATGCTAATTATTTATTTTTTGCTAATAAAACAAATGTGAGGCATAAATATATTTATATTTTAATATAACAAATAAACACCTGTGATAAGCACCTGATCCATAAAAGTATTTCCAATTCGTTGCAAACAAATTGAACACTCATATATCGTATAAACATATATTTTTTAATAATAGTTTTAATGATTGATTTTACCAAAAAAAAAAAAAAAAAAAAAATGCAGACTTCTTTTTTAACCGTTAATACATACATACAGTGGTGGACACATAATTAGAAACGACATGTTCAAAAAATAATATCGATGTGTAACTTTTTTTTAAGACCACCACTGTAAATTATAATTACAGTTATTTACAAAGTGAACAATCAACATTGTTGTTGTTGCAAAACATGCTGAATTTAAACTTTGCTTATTAAAAATAAATAAATATTAGTTCCCAAGTATTTGCTCTGGCTGGTCAGGAAATTAGAAACGCGGAGTTTTTACTTAAATTAATGAATTTATCTTGATGTTATTGACAAAGTAAGTGTGTTTAAAAAAGCTATAGATTAACTTTTAATAATTTTGCTACGTTTTAGTTTTTAAAATGGGAAAAAACAAGTCTTGTACTCCAAAACTGAGGGAGTTAATTGTACAATCTTTTCAGAATGAAAAACTGTCTATGTCGGCTATAGCACAAAAGTTTGCTTGTTCGAAAAAAATGGTATTTGGAGCAATCCACTTGTACAAAAAGACAAAACAGTTTGAAACCCCAACCAGGCAGCCCAGGGCACGAAAGACCTCTCCAGCAGAAGACAGAATTATTTGCAGGACTAGTAAAAAAAATCCATTTTTGTCTTCGCGCGAAATTAAGGCTGAAATTGGAGAGCATATAAACACAGAAATATCAACACGAACAATAAGAAGACGCTTACAAGAATCGGGACTTCGTGGGTGCATTGCACAAAAAAAACCGCATGTCTCAAAAAAAAATATTAAGAAGCGGTTGCAGTTTGCTAGGAACATGCTCAGAAAAGATCCGCATTACTGGAAAAGAGTACTCTGGAGCGACGAATCCAAATTTAACTTGTTTCAATCTGATGGAAAAACTTATGTCAGACGTCCTCCAAACAAAGCCTTGGACCCCAGGTACACTCTGAAAACAATAAAACACGGGGGCGGGTCTATTATGGTCTGGGGCGCATTTTCTTGGCGTGGTGTGGGCCCAATTGTGCGAATTCAGGGGATAATGGATCAACATCAATATAAAAACATTTTGGAAAATGTAATGGAACCATATTCCTTCGATATTATGCCTGTCCAATACATTTTCCAGCATGACAATGACCCAAAGCACACTTCACGGTTAGTGAAGTGTTGGCTTTCGGATCAAAATATTGATGTTCTGGATTGGCCGCCCCAAAGTCCTGATCTCAACCCAATAGAAAACTTATGGGCTATTATTAAAAGAAATATCAAGGACAAAAATCCAAGAAATAATGATGAATTGTTTCAGATGGTGCAACAAAGCTGGGAGCAAATACCTCTACAAACATGCCAGCATTTAGTACAAAGTTTACCAAAAAGATTGACAAATGTTGTCAAAAATAAGGGTTATCCAACAAAATATTAAAAGACGTGTCCCCTTTTGTTAAACTTACGATAATATTTTTAAGTTGTATGTAAATATTCCTGTCGTTTCTAATTGTATGACCAAACTGAAATAGATTTTTTTTGTTTTTAGTTAATTTTTTACCAATTTTTTTTAATTTTTTAATTTTTTTTGTTTTTATTTTAATCGCAATTTGTTACTTAACTATTTCTAGTTTTTAGTTTTAATATGGTGAAATAAGTTTTTAAAATAAATTAACAAATATATAAGCTGCAAATACGTTTCTAATTATAAGGCCACCACTGTATATGAAATCTCAAAATTTAATGAGTTTTTTAACATGTTGTTTTTACAACATGGACATACAAAAATTAAATTAATTTATAAAATAAAAATAAGAAGATGAAAAATATTTTAGCGTAAATTTACAAAGAGGCCTTAAACCAACGGACAAGCATCTGTTTTAAACTGATTGTGTGATGATGAACATCATGGTTTTCAGTTGATTTTTCTTATTAATTTTTGTCTAGATTTACGAAATAATTTATTTATTTATCTACAAGTAAAGTATTCGTTTGCTTTTTTCCACTTTTTTCTCAAGTCATTCATACATAGCCATTCATATATGGTTATTGCAGACATCAAAATAGGCTGCATGCGTGTATGCATAAAAAAGCAAGCTGCATTATATTATTTTTCCTTATATGAATTTTGTACAAGATTCTAGTTTTTTTTTCTTCTCTATTGAAAAATTATCTTATTAAATTAAAATGTGCAAATAAATGAATTAAACACAGCATGAGTTCTATTTTGATATTTGTATATGAAATCATTTATCCATTTGTTAACCCTTAAATGGTGTTAAATACTTCTAAGGCAGCCTGAATTCCATTTTTCATCTGACCAAGTACACTTTTTTTATTTTTATTTATCTCTGAAATGCTATTACACACCCACATATGTCTGAATATGGATTATTTAATGGAAGTCATTTAAAATTTTGTAAATTCAATAAGAGAAGAAAACAAATCGAAATCTATAAGTAAAAACTATATTTATAAATTTGTTAACAGAGTACAAATACATACCCTGCGAACATATTCTCACCATTTTTAAAATTATTAAGTAAGGCTTCTTTTTATGTCTCATTTTAAATAATATTAATAATTATTCTATTGCCTTAATCGATAATTAAAAATACTGTATATGAAAAACCAGGCATTTCCCAAGGCGGCTCTTAAGTTTAACCGAGAAATTGTAGTTTAAAAAAATTCCCGGCTTCTTTGCATGCCTTAAGTATATATTGAAAAACTATTTAATTAACTTTTATATTTGTGTTAAAAAAAACTGTTATGCAACGAATTCTTATTTCATGACAGGTTGAAAACATCTTACTAAAGGGCTTTTATGAGAACGCCCGAAGTTAAATTTCAAATGAATGTATTATATGTATATTTGTTTTTCTTTTGGAGTAAAATCTAATGGCATTTATATTTTAAAAATAAACATAGCGCATTCATTTAGTCCAAATTTTGAACACATTACCTTGAACTTTTATTGAACTCCAAGTTGTTGGGTTGTCAGCAAAAAACACGACTTTATCGCACAATCTTAGTTGACCAAGAAACAGGTTCATTTCGCAAAAAACAGTATTACAGTATTACCAAAATGACGTTTCAATAATTGTATACTGTTCTGTATACTGCTGAAACCACAGGTTGTAGATGTTTATGATTTCTATAAACAAAAATGTCAACAGCAACATAGCCGGGTATGTTTTGCGTTTTAAATCCACTATGTTTCAAAAAGTAGCTATCAGATTGATCTGAAATTTCATGATATCCTTAAAAAATGTGTTTTATATCATATTCTCATGTTTGATAATTGGATAACTCAGGTCAGAGGAATGTCCACTTTTCGAACACTACCCCTTACGTCAACAACTGCATACCCGGGTATGTTTAGCAAAATACATGAAAATGTATTAATATTGCATACATATTGATTGCATAAAATTGAAAAGCAATCTTTATTTCTAAGTATAAGTTTTAAAAATAGTACAAAAATAAAAGTATAATTAAAATATAGAACATTCTTACATACGCGTATGAACATATATACATACAAGCGTATTTATAACATTGAAAAATTAAAAGAATTCAAAAATTTTTTGTGGCAACTATTGTAATATAGTGCAACATCTATTACCCTCACAGGTATACTGTTTATACCTTCGTGTAAAAAATATTCTAGTTATACGGTTAGTTTTGGCTCAGGGAGCGTTAGTCGTTCGCAAAAGAACTTGCTGCGATGGATTGTAGAAACCGGATGGTTCTCCACGTAAATTATGTATACTGCAAAGACACCTACGTCCGGAATATGATAAAACAATTCCAAAGGACCCATATTTGTTCGTTCTTTGGTTAAATATTCCACAAGTCATTCATTCATGTTATCAACTCCACCTTTACCTTTATTTTAGTCTAATATCATTACTAGGTTCTTCTTTAGACCTTCCACTTCGCTTTTGTTATTGTGAAAAGACTACAACTGATTCCGATTTAGTTCCGTATTTAGCGGATTTGATCATCGATAGTGACGTTGGCTCCTGCTGTATAATTGCTACTTTGGCGTGAGTTTCCGCTGTCAAAAGAAGCCTCAATTTGGCATAAAAATTACTTTTCGCTGTTCTCATGGGTTTGTGCATTCTCACGTCCATAGAATTGGGTTGCATATTTCATCAGAAATTATTAATCTGAATGTTTCCAAAATGGATAGCTCTTGTATACTTCGTACAAATCTCAATATGTTGCGGGTAAGGTACCAGGCAGTTTGTGATGCACAACAGACCAAATAAGTTCATATTTAACTGTATTTTCAGACGTTATTCTTTATTCTAAATAATGATACATAGAAAAAATCAAAAACATACTTAATAACAAAATATTGCCATATAAAAATGACATGTATACCCAGGTATGCTGCTGTTGACGTACGTACGTATAATAAGGGTAAACGCTCACCGTTCATCTTTCACCATCACTGCAGCTACTGCCTCAAGTCGAAAAAAAATTGATCGATGATGCCGTTCAAGGACAATCCACACCAAACAGTCATGTTGGATGCGGATGCAATGTTATCTCATTTAATTGTCTTGGATTGTTTACACTCCATATTAAACAAAAATTAGCCTTGTCACTGAAAAAGATTTTCCTGTAAAGAATTGTATCATTGTATAGATTTTCCTGTAAAGAATTGTATCATATTTAATTGTTCATGAGACCAATCAGCAAACGTAGGTCGAAACTTAAGCCCGATCCACTTGCACAACCTAATGCTTGGTTTTCATTATGTCATATGAACTGTCAACAAAAACTGCCTCAAATGAATTGTCGTCATTTTGCGTCAAATGCGTTTTCACTGCATTTTAAGAACTGACAAAAAGTCGGTAAAGACAAACAAAAAAGTTGACAACTTGTTGTCAAATCTACTTTAAGAAAAAAATGATGCCATATCTGCTGACAAACTAAAATTTGGCGTTTTCACTTATTTGTCATTTAAGATGGCAGTTGGTGTGCATAACTGACTGCAAACATAGATGGCACTATATGACAATCCGTTTTCATACAATTGCCAACAATTTGGACAATTTGACAACACAAATAACATAGTGAAAACCAAGCATAACACACTCAGTTTCCGAGCTTATGGTTACGCGAATGACTTCATCAGTTCTTGGTACAGGGGGATAATACAACCATATCGGATAGGATGCAACAGGCTCTGATCCAATGCCAAGTCGTGTAATATAAGGGAGTTGTTCATTAGCCCTGAAACAACTACTCTGGTACCATTTAAAAGTGCAGAAATCTAACACTCATTAAACCGACCTTAAATTTCAATACTATTGAGCTCTCGGATGAAGTCAAATACCTTGCAGTCATCCTTAACTGGTTTCTCACTCTGAATAAACAAAAGGGCTGCCTAAAGGTTTTTCAAACCACAATTATAAGACCAATTTTAACTTACTCTGCCTTAGTATGGGGGACGAAGACCAAACAGGTGACGAGCAGGATAATATTTGATAAGGTGTACCGCCTTATCTTTGTCTCTTTTACTAGGTCCGTGAAGACTGGTCACACGTATGCCCTAGGGACTATGCTGTATCGACAGCAAAACCCGGAAGCCTAGAGAGTAATCTGCGCATACTTCGGCTCATCATAAACGACCTTTGCTTTAGGGTATCTCATAATATTCAACCGACCCTCTTTTTGCCTAGGAATATTGATGTCCTCCTTCCCGATAGGCTCCCTTGGGAAAACCAGACTTGGTGGCCTGATATAGCAGACGAGGTATGGTTTACCGACGGCTCCAAGCAGGAAAATGCTGACAAAACCTATACTTTTAATGGGCATTTTCCATGGGCAAATACCCTACGAACTGTCAAGTAGAAGTATAAGTCATCCTCTTCTTTACCAGGGAATGTTTAAGGAGAATGACAAAGGGAAAACAAATTTATCTGAAGTCGCACAGCTCATTTGAACTCAGGTGTAGTCATAGATTGTGCGATATCTTTAACACTATATCGGGTTCTCAGCCACGAGGGTTAAGTTGATAATGAGCTAATGGACTGTTTAGCCAACTTAGGGCTGTCATAGATTTATAAAAGCAGAACCCTTCTTTGGCATATCCATGGTTATGCTAAGGAAAAAACTGTTTCCCGGTTCGTAGCAAAGTCATTGGAAAGATATGTCAGGGCGCGTTATTTTTTGTACATCTTAAGGCTGCTGTTATATTACTCAATAAGAGTTACTTAGAGCTATTGACGGGATTGTTAAACGATAATTTCGGTCTTCGTTAGTATCAGTTCAAATTAGCAATCACTGATATCAAAATCTGCAGATACTGTGAGCTACACGATGAGACTTCGGAACACGTCCTTTTTGTGTGAGCTGCCTTGGGCTCTCCAGGACTCTTTCTGATATCTGTCTCTGTAATAAGAATGATCTCTAACTGTATCAGATTATTGGCTTCATCCGTGTAATAATAATCCTGGAAGCACTTTCTTATTTTTTAATACCCTAAAAATGTTCTATATCTAATTGACGAAGTTCAATTACGATCTCGCCCCGGTCTCACCCAATTAAAAACCATCTTAAAATGTTTACATAATTAGCAAAATATTTTTTTTAAATATTGATTTAAACTAAACTAAATAATAGTAAAATTGCATCTTAAAATTGTTGGGCTCTTTTTTTTAAAGCATTGAATCTTAATATCTTTACCATTTTGACAAACACAATCCCGAAGAAGCACAACCAACAAGTCTGAAATTTTTAATACTTCAGTAGTTTAGCAATGTCTAGAGCAATATGAGCCAACTAAATCAGCAACACTCAACACTGTCGATGCGACGAAGAAAGTGCGTCTTGGGTTAAAAAGGGTATAATTTGTTTTCTTTTCCTTCAACAGGTTAATATTAAAATTAAATTTTTTAACTTTAAAGCAAAAAAAAAACATAAATGTTAACAAATTTTACCAATCATTTCCATTTGTTTCTATGCTATAAATATCTTATAAAACGTAAACAAAAATATTATGCTTATAAAGTCTCTTCATTTCAAACATCTGCCATAAACTATTTATCCTTAACATCTTCAACATTTGCGTCTCCTGTCCCATAAAAGCAGTACTGTTTTTTATGTGATTGCATATCATCAACTTTACTCGTGGATGATGGCTTTGCTTTTTAATGTGAACTTTATTTTTTCATTTATTTGCCTGTGAGTGTCTTTAGCAAATTTTATAGTTTTTTTGTAAAACGCATATGTTTACTTCAGGATTTTTCTCCTAAATAAATTTTCAATTTTTTGTATTTTTTTTTTGGTTTAATAAAAATGAATAATTTATTAAACAGGTAGCATATTGTGCCTGTTTGTCTGGTATCATATTTAGTATCTAAAATTGTCTGCTCTATGATTCCACAGCAATTGATGTTTCTTTGCTCACTAACTTTGTCAAAAGGCTTCTTTTCTTTTCTGTTGTTTTGTTATGTTTGTCTCGTTTTAATCTTAATTCATTTGACTTTGCATATTTAATGGTAAGTATTTATAATAAGTAAGATATATGTTTTCATAACCTTTGAATCTTAAAAGAAATCTTTAAGGAAAAATGCATGTGGCTATTTCTGGTTAAAACAAATATCCATTTTTATCAATATAGGTATTTATTTAATTTATTTCTTTCTTTTGTTTTTGATTGATTTCTATTGCTTTCTTAAATCAAGCACTTGGTCATTTTTAATCAATATTCAAATGGGCTTATAGGCTACTGATTTTTTTACCTGCCAGTTTTAACTACTTTCATTTTGAAATTTCATTTAAAATATATTAAAAAATATGTTTAGAACCAATAATATTATTGAGCCTAATAAATACATCAACAGTAATTATTCGGTACAGAGGTAGTAAATTTTAATAGATCATTTAAACTGTTTGAGTGGTAACACATGCTACATTATTTATTGTTAAGAGATGGGAAATGGTGTAATGAACCAATACGATGACATCACTATTTTTTCACGAGATTAGAGTATTACTCTAATCTCAGTTAAAATCTATCGTCTCACAATTCACAATGAGGCAGAGTCTATATATTTTGAAATAAGTCAGCCATTTGTAAAGGGCTAGGCCGATTGATCCAAAATTTGGCAAGAGAATATCAGAGGAGTATTTCAGCTTATGTTTTGAGGGCGGATACCATCCACATGTCAGGGGTGGCGCTATGTGGTATCAAAGTTGGGTACCTTGCCCCTGCAATTTCTCTTAGATCTTGGAATTTCTTTAATTTCTGTTTGATTTTTAATTATACATGGTCCTAAAGGTCTAGTTAATCTATATATCTGTGGCAATAAGGAATAAGTGCTTAAGTCGACTTAAGCAAAAACTAAGTTAAAGACTAATTACCCATGTGCAAAGTTTCAATTATTTTGTACTATTTTTCAGGAAGTTATAGCAAAAAAACTTTCTGCTCATCTTTTTTAAATGTCGAATCGTATTTGGAAAAAAGCTTAAGAAACTACCAAGTATTTTTCAAAATGATAGAAAATCCTTTTACAACTTATTAATTGCAACGCCTGCGTACTTTTGGTAGATATAAGATATTTTCTAAAATCATACGTTTGACTCCCATAGGTAAACTTTAAAGATTAGTTTTTTTTTTTTTTAATTATTTTAAAGTTTAAAATAGCTCTCCTACAAGACTTAAAAATCAGACTTAAGCACTTTTTCCTTATTGCCACAGATATAAAGAGTCAAGTGAAAAAAGTTAAGAACCATTTTAACTGTCTTAAATTCAACCACAGTACCTATAAAATGATAGTTTATTCTGTAAATTATGTTTTAAAAAGAGCGGGTTATAAGCATTTTAAAATAAAAATTTTTGGAAATTTTTTTTATGGTTATGGAGCGAAATTTAAAATATTGTGGAAAATTTTCAAAATTATATTTTTCTCAGTTAAAAACTAAACGATTTTTCATTTAAATTATTGAATTTTTGTGTATTAAACTTACAAATGGCCGTTAATCTCATTTTTTAATAAAAAAATTTTTCTTATTAATTTTTTTAAATGGAACTAATCTAAAAGCATTACCTTTCAAATAAATATAAATCGGTTCAGAATTAAATGATTTCTAGGAGATTTCTAGGAAGAAATTTTATTTTGGCCCATTTATTAATAATTACTCATTCGCAAAAAAACGGCAACACTTTCATGTTATGCATTGAAAAAATAACAAACAATTTTATATTGATTTTTTCAAGACTTCAAAAAGGAAAAGGTAAAAATGTACCAATTTTTTATTGAAGATATTGCTGGATATTTATATACATATGTATGTATAATTAAAATTTTATTCACAGTATTTCAGGTAGTGGCAATGGCCAACTTTATGTAAATATATATGACCAGCATATGCTTTTGACCAGCAAACAATTCCCATACCAATAATTTAGATGAATCAAATACAAGGTTTTGCCCCAATTGTGCTTGAAAGGAAACGCTTTGTGCCTAAAATATATTGTAAGTAACTAGTCGTTAAAATTTGACAAAAGTAAAAAGAAAAAGGGAGATACACTATTTTCACTATTGCTCAAGATGTCAAATTCCATATATATGTAGATAACATTTTTTTAATATACATAGAATCTGATATTTTAAGAAATAGTGATTCCTCTTTTTTAATATGGTCAAATTTTACCCAGTAGTTATTTAAGTTAGTCACAAAACTGTTTTAACTATTAAACACAATTAGCTAAATTATTTGTTTGAAAATTGTTTGTTATTTCAGTAAAGTTTTTCATTAGTTTCAGATAAATTATTTGTTTGAATTTTTTGTAAATTTCAGTAAACTTTTTGTCTGTTAGTACGAGTACAGCGGGAGTAGAAAAGTAGATGCAGTCGAATTCGGTTAATCGCTTTATTGAAATTAAAAATTCGTAACTTTTAATCTCATTGAATTTTTAAGCCTTTTAGTTCGCTTAAAGGAAAATTCGCTTAATTGCAAAATCGGTTATGTGACACAAAATTTGTTTGCAAAGGCATACATTTGAATGAAGTGAGCAGCACTTAAAAGAAAAAATCATTTTATATGTAACGGCGATGAAAAACAATATAGCGCCGTCTCATTTTGCAGCATTGGTGATTGGTTTTTTTGCAAAAGTGCAAAAAAATTACATAATTTATTCAGTGAAAGTCAGATATTATTATTGTATTATAGTTAATAAAATTAATCTGAATTTAAATTTAATACACGACTGTTTTTTCTTTAATGTCAAGTTCTCAATTCGTTTAAAAGAAACCCGTTTTCACTTATCCGAAGTTCTTATAATTGAAAATACCGGATAAATGAAAAATAAATCAGGTAGTTTTTCTTTTGCGCTTAACTGAATTCGACTGTAATTATTAGTTGTCCAACTAACCTGTAGCAGCACCATTAAATTACATTTGTTACTGGAAGAGTACTAAACTTATTTAAATTTTAACAAGCTGAATTTCGAAATTCTAAGCTCGCGTTGCAGACCCCGGAGGTGGCTAAATTTATCATACCCTGGTTCTGTGGTTATCGACCTTTGTCGTTTTTAGCTTTAGGAATCAAAAAACAAAAAAGATAATATTTGAAATGCTGTAAAATTTAATAAAAAAAAAATTAATTTTTATTATTAAAAGGTTATTTTCCAACATAATTTTTTCTAAAGAACATAATTTTTTTATGAGTTTGCTTTTCCTTTAATTTTATATAACAATCAATAGGAAATAAATGTTGCTTTAAACTACATATGTCAAACAGATCTTTATTACTGCCAATGTACGTTTTATTTAATTTTTTTTTTTTTAATTTTTCAAAACTCATAACCACCCTCATGTACTTTTAAATAGTTAATTTAATTTCGAATATGGGGTACTTCCTCTTTAGCAAACTGATGACAGCTAAACATAACACGATGCGATGCCAGCCACGAGACAAAAACACCTTCAGTTAAACGAAAAAAAAAAAAACAACAAAAACTCAATGTTAATATTTCTAAGCCTCAAGCAAGAGATTTAACTTTTAAAGCAAAAGGAAAAATAAAGAAAATACGATACCAATAACATTAACACCCGTAGCTAAACAACGACAACATCCAGACAAATATTTTGGTTGTTTCTATGCTTCTAAAGATGGTGTTATTGGTAACTTTGTCACAACAATAACAACACAAATGGTGTTACACTGAACATTAACACTATTTCGTCTGTTAACGAGGTAAAATAAGCGATGACAATAACAAGAGCATAAGCATTACTTATAAGTAACTGCAACAAGTTAAGTAACTGCAACAAGTTAAAGGATTATTTTTGCGAAATTTTCAAGAAAGACTTATTTAAGTATAAACAATCATTTGAGCACATAAATTTTGACTAAATTTTGACTAATTAATCAATAAAAAAAAACAGTTATTTTTTATACCTACAATTTATTTTTCGCCTCTTTTTAATGGACAGTTATAAAAGTATAAACCACATTTAAACAAATTTTTTTATGTTAACAAAATTACAGAATAAACAAAATAAACAAAAAGGTTTAACCCAGAACAGCTTTTTTCTCTTGTACTACTAAACCTAAACAACAGCATAAGGCGTAAAATATGGTATAAAGATAATAACGAGCTTTTTCATTACTTTATCTTAAAAAGTTTAGGATTAGTTATAGGACAACCTGTAAAACAGGATGACATGATATTTTCATGTAAAAAGTTTCTTAGTTTAGTTACAGAAACAAAGTACTCATTCGCTTTTTTTATATCAGCCTTAACAGATATTTATGAGGTATGTATATCAGTTTCTGAAATAGTTTTACAAGCCTACACCTGTGAATCAATGTTGACTTCTCTAGCTTTCCGAAAAACTTAACCACACAAAGAAACACATTCCTTTTATATATGTATGTACGAGTAGATATATATATAGAGGAGTTGCAAAATGGCACCACTGTGACTATAACTGAGCTGATGTTGATGTTGATGATGACGATGTGAATGACAACGATGAACATTTCTAATCATGAATGAATTGGTCAAATAGCCGATTTTGTTTTCTTGTGTTTAACTATAAACTTGTTAACCAACACAATATTTTCCTTTATGTTAAACATATTCTAATTTATTTTTTTAGATGACATCAGACATCTGCTTGTAGTTCTATAGATTTAGCAATGTTTTGTCTAAGCCTCTAGAACTTTTTGATTTTTTCTTACAGCAGCTGCAGTCATAGTGTACAGGTACTACTCGTATATGGGTGTTGTTTATAGGTAACCTGCATTTACATATTTACTGGATAAATCGTTGCTCCATTCCCAACAGTCATTTACCAAATTGCAGCAGCTTTGCCTTAGAAATTTAACTCCCACATTTTCGATTCTACTTTAAACTAAATGTTTTTTTTTCATACTCCTCTTAAATTGTTTTATTCTTCTAGTTATAGTCTATGTAAAGGAGCATGTAATTGATAAGTTTTGTGTGATTAGTTTTGTTAGAAAACAAGAAAGTACGAGTAAGTAAAAACTTAACGAGGCAAAAAAAATTGTGTCGATTTGACAAATAGTGGAACATGTTTTAGCATCGTTAGTGTTCTCTTACATAATCAGATAAAGCCAAATACAAATATAAATTTATACTTTTTCGACAATGGATACATGCATCGATCACTATTTAGGTGTGTTAAGTAAGTGAGTTATTTGTTTAAAAAATCCTAAAGCTTTTCGAGATTAAATTAAATATAAAAAGCTTATGTCCGAATTTTATATGTTTTTAATGTTGGATAATATAATTGATAATGAGGAATGGTTTGGTAAGAATAGTACATATTTTTGAACATTTGATTCGTTTGATCAGCTCAAAGAGTTTTCACATCATAAACAAATAAACAAAATTATAGGAAAATATGTTATTAAAATTGTTTGTCCTACTTATGGCTGCATCAGCGAAAATCAAACAATTAAACAAACTGTAATACATTACACTGTTCTGCAGGGAAATTCTCCTTAAAAATTAAAAATTGTAATAGCAAGTGTTAAACACTTAAAAGAAATCTGCTTTCAGTTTTTTATCATAAAGGTGCATACATATATTACAAACTAAATAGGCTATACGATATCATTGAGATGGAAGCACAAATTACGATTTTATTGAAAATTAACAGTACCGTAAGGTACTGATATACAATAGATGTACTCTAAGCTGGATAACTGCATTGGTGACATGTCATGGAATCTTCAAGTATCATCTAGCCAAAATGAAAATCGAAGATGATACTTGCAGACTGTGCCTGGAAGAGGCTGAGACGGTTGCGCACATTGTGTGTGTATATCCGGGACTGGCTAGCATAAGACTTAGGGTCACTGGTAGAAGCTTGCTAAATATGGATGCCATGGGGGATCTAAACCTTGAATATATGCTAGAAATTACCAGAGACTGCGTAATGAGAAAGAAGGCCGATAGTTACCATTCGACAGTCTGAAATCACTAAAGTCAAGATTAAAGGCATGTTGTAGCACGTGATCTCTATGAGGGTAAGGATGCCGTAATAAAATTTCTATAATCATAGGGGACGGAAGGGGGTCGAAAAGGGACCCGTTAAGGATGTGGGCTGCTTCGAAATTCCCACTACATCATTAAAAAAAACCTAGATTAGTATCAACCAAAAAATAATGTTAAGACAAAACAAATAAACAAAAAGTGGCTCTCATTGGTAACCAAAGGTTGGCTGAAGCAACAACAAATGTAATGTGATAAATATTGAAAGAAAAACATCAAACAAGAGGGAAGGTAGATTACTGAATAAAATTTACTTGTATTCTATTAATAGAGTTAGGTTCGTTAAATCTTCTATATAAATAAAATCGTTGGTAATATCATCACTTAAGAACGGCTTCACCGATTTGTCAAATTTTTTTTTATTTCATTATAACACAATTTAGGTTTTTATGGAAAGAAAAATTGGCCAAGCTAACTTTTTAAGTAGCTATAGGACTATAATAGGTAAGTCTTCGAAATTTTGCAGCTGTAACCCCCTTATTAATATACACAGTTTAGATTCGAATAGTGGGCGTGATATCTTCCATACAATGTGATCAATTATTATCATCTACCTGGAGATCTAGAGTCTTGAAACTTTGCACAAGTAACCCTCACACTAATGTCCATAGTGTAATAAAATACAGACAATATTGGGACGGTGGGTGTGGTACCTCAAATACAAAGTGAAAAAATATTATCCTGTACATAGTGCACACAATAGGTAGAGTCTTGAAATTTTGGAAGTAACCCTAATTCAAATGTACATAGCCTAGCAAAATTTACGCTAGATTGGGACACATACAAAGTGAAAAATTATCATTGTGTATCTAGAGAACTACAATATGTAGAGAATTGAAAATTTGCACAAGTAACCCCCGTACATAATTTACCAAAATACAGTCTGAAGTAGGATTATGGGAATGGTACCTCCCAGAAAAAGTAACATTTAATATTTATCGTATTATTACGCATAGTGTAGCAAAAACCAGATTGGATGGGAACAGTTATATCTTGCATATAAACTGAAACAGTTTTATCGTGAGAATATTGTGTGTTTTCAAGTTAAAGGTTAGCCATACTTTTTTCCGTGTTTATTATATTTTTTGTGGATGGGTGTAGCGCTGCGCTCCAGGAACAGCTAGTAGCAAGGTAAATAGATGTGATGATAGCTGAAGATGGATGTAGCGATCCAGAAAATGATCACATTTTGCTAGTATTTAAATTAATTTTTTTTTTCGTTGGCAATAAGCACTCATATATTAAGTCTAAAGGAAAAATAAAAGAAGAAAAAAAATTTACTTAATTAAGTCCAAGCAATGCTACCAAAAAAAAAAATAAAATTATAGCGCATGGTTGATGTTATCATTTGTGGCTGATCTCTCTGATGTTCGCACGATAGAAGCAATGTGCCTCCTCCTTAAACGAATATAACCACTATTATTTTGTTGCTGCATGTTTGGCTATTTCTGCTTTGATCAGTGGCATGTTTAGATCTATGTGAATGTTTGCGTTCTTAATACTGGTGCCTTTGAATTTTTTCTAGGTTTGAAGCTGCGGTAATAATCCATAATAACCCATAATAACTGAATGCCATAGGACGATATTGGTTTAAGGATTGAATTATAAAGTAGAAGTTTACAATCTAATCTAAAGGTTGAGTTTCTACTAATAAGCCAATTTATTTGCATTGCTCTCAACTTCATTTGAGTCAATTTTGCTTCTATGTAACCTTTCCAGATTAATCGTCGATAAAGATGTATGCCAAGGTATGTATTTAACCTCCGGGTGTTGTGATAAAGTTTGGTTATTTATTCGAATATGAAGGCATTAGTCTCTACGCAATGTGAGTACATTTTTTCGTTAATTTTTATTTTCCATTCTTTCAACCATAGACAATATATGGGATGCCACTTGAGGAGTTTTGTGAATGCTTAGAAAGACAGTGCAGTCAGCAAATAATAAAGTATGGACTCGGTTCCTAATAACCTCTGGGTCTTGTGGTATAGTTAGGTTAATCATTCCATTATCAGGGCTTGAGTCTCTACTGTAAGTCTCAATGTAAGTACGCTGAGGCAAAAATCATGTTGCAAAGTTAACAACACATGTAGTCAGTTTGTCGTTGTACGTTGTCGCTTTTATTGACAACTTTCGTTTACAATTTAAAAACGAACGTGGTTGAACAGATAACGCTAGGTTGTGAAGTTACAGGAATTTGAGGAAATTTAAAAGTTTTGATAACGCTCGTTTACAATTTGTATACGAACGTGTTTAAATTGACAACGGCTGGCTGTCGAATTATACGAAGATGACGAAATTTAAAAATTTTGACAACTTTAGTAATCAGTGTGTTTATAGGCAAACTTAAAAATAAAAACAAAAGATTTTAACAAAATAATAATAAAATACTTGAGGAACAAAATGTTATTGGTAAAATCATAAATTTGGATGATGGTATTTGGCAAGTCATGCTTTTCTACTAAAGAAAATTTGGAATATAAAGAAGTCGATATGAAGCTGAAGGGTTTTTTGGAATTAATTTATGATTATTTAAAATGTAAGTATCCCAAAATATAAACCAGGAACGTGTTATGTGTGTTTTTTGTTAATGTAGCGGCGCACATAACATTCAGAAGCTTGCGTTATTTAAATAAGGACGATTTAAAGGAAGCTGTGCCACCACTTGGACTGTGTATAGAGATCCGAGAATAGCTGTTTGCTTCAAAAAAAAAAAAAAAAAAAAAAAACGGAGGTAATAAATTTTACATGTGTGTCTTTTGATCTTTTTTTAAGTTTGAATAAATTTCATAGCTTGAAATCGATGATGACACAATATCAGTGCCATCCAAAGTCGAGGAGTGGTGGAGGCGCAGCGGGAATTCTACAGGCACTCAGTCAAGTTGCTCTGAAAATGGAGGTATTTTAACAGAAGTGAGATTAAATGAAATAAATATCATAAATTTATATAACATCTCATATTCTAACTATATAATTAGGATTAGGATAATCAATGCTTGAATATGCCGATCAAAATATTGAAATATTCATAATAAAGTCATTATTGAAGATGTTTTAAGCAAGGATATAGGACTTTATACGCAAGATTATAATCGCTTATTGAACCAAATTTTTATTTTCTTATTTATTATATAATATTTTTTATAATAAATTACGTTTATGCGTTTATAAGACCTTGTAGTTGCTTTTATTATTTTGGTCAATTCTGAAAGAGGTATATAATCGACGCCAGTAAGTTGTCAGTTCGAAAACGATGCGGTGTCAATTTGTCATAATTATGTTTTCAATTCGACACCGGTGTATTGTCTTTTCAACAACGGTGTGGTGTCAGTTCGACGCCGCTGAGGTCCTTATTTGATACCGATATGGCGTCACATTGTACACGTACGTTGTCAATTCATCAACGCTATCGTTGTCGCCTCTTTGACACCATCCGTATACAAAGTGACCACAAACGTGGTTGATACACTTTTGACACCGTTTGTGATCATTTCGAACACGGATGGTATCATATTTTCTGTGGGTGTACATTTTATCGTTAATTTTTATTTTCCATTTCTTCAACACAATTCCACAGAAAATTTACGATCTTGGGATGCCACTTGAGGTCTTTCGTAAATGCTTAGAGAGGCAGTGTTGTCAGCAAACGTTAAAGTGTGGACTCGGTTGTTAATTGGCATATCTGATATATAGACAAAATTTAAAATGTGGAACTCCGGCTTTATTTAACTGAGATGAGCTTAAGAAATCTCTTTCTTTAAGTACAAACTTACGATCAGTTAAATATGTAAATTTTTAAAAGCCTAAAGAAATTTGTTGGCAAGTTTTGTTTTAAATTGTGAACTAGGACTTTGTGCTAAATTTTTCCGAACTCTTAAGACACTTCTATCGAAAGAAAGCGGAACAAAAAGCCATTTTTACTACATTTACCAATAAGCGAGTTTGTTCAATGGTATTGTGTTGTCTTCTAAAAGCGAATTGGTGGTACGGAAAACATCCATTTTTGCTCAAAATGGGGTTGAGATTAGTAAATAGTATTTTCTCAAATAGTTTGAACATATTTGATAAGAGATTTATTGGTCTATATGAATCTACCTTTGTATGATCTTTTCCTGACTTAGGTATCATAGTAAAAACCTTTAAGGCATAGAATGGTATTAAAAGTAAATATAATTAATTTAACTACCACTATTACCACATTATCATCTTTTTACTTATTTTGTCAAAACCATAGGCCTTTTTATGGTTGAAACCAGCAATTGCCCTTTCAACATCTCGCAAGTTAATCCTGAGGGGGATGGTGCTTCAACATCTACGAGTGGCAGCTCGTAGTATATTCGCTGTAAATAAACTTTTCGAATGGTTCACAAATAAATTGTCTTTTTCAGGATCGCCAGGGTTTTTAGAGTCAGGGTCTTCCAAGTATTTTTGTAGCAATACAGTTCTACGTTATTATATCTTAAATAAGCAAGAAAAAAGATAAAATTATAAGTTTAATTAATTTAGTAAATAATGAATTTATAGTTTCTACAATTATATTTATTCCTTTATCTACCACTGTAGCATAGGGAGCTAAGCGATTCTTTAGCAATTTCCTTTCTAAGATTGGTAACAACACTGTTATCTATGTGTCCAATCCCACGTTGCAGTCAGTAGTTTACCTACTTTTCTGAGACATTAAGGTGTGCTGTAACCATTCAGGCTACATAACTAGGTGCCCTCTCACTCTAGCTAGCTTTCAGAGTAATCTGAAAAGCCATTGCCCGGGAAATACTTGGTCTAGGACTGGAAGTAGTTAGCTGCTTGGACATTCAAACAGGTGAATCGGTACTCGTCACTCCCAAGTGAATGACAGTCAGAAAACTTTCCACACTATGAGCACTTTCCAAATCCCTTCTACATTTAGGTACGTAATATTAATTTTAAATAACAAATTTCTACAAATTACATCTTGGGGTACATTTATGTACAACAATAATTTTTTTATTGAATTTTCCCTTTTACGTTTATTCCGAAACATTGTTAGCCAAAACTTCACGATAATTTGAAGATTTGCCTAAAACTATATAAATAGAAAAAAAAACATTTCAACAAAATCTAACAAAGTTTTTAAAACTTTATTTATGTTATTCATACATTAACAATTTAATAAAAATATTTGTTGAGATTAACTTTTTTGTTTGTATTAAAGTTGGTGTTCATGTGCATGTAACCTACAGTTAGTAAATGTAGTAATAAGCCAATGGCATAAATTGCATGCAAAATAAAAATAATGCTTATTGCTGAAAATGTGTTACTTTTATTGTATACGAGTACAATCAGGAAGACAAAACTAACTATTTTTTTTTTTTTCTTTTGAACAAGGCAAATAACTTTAAGACAAAGAGATAATGCAAGCATGCATGTCTATCGCATTCATGGCTGAATAATGAGGACAAAGAGGTGGTAACACACATGCACATTTCAAATAAACTAAAGACATTGATACATCATCAGAGTATACTCCCTGTTGATACTTTTTTGACAAACCTATTCTTTGCTAAACTTATCATTTATGAAATTAGACAAGAAACAGCTAAGACAATAGAATTAAAAAAAAAAGCAAATGTGCCTCTTTCTCGTTTATTAAGAAACACGAAATATGAAAAACAATATTGTTAGAAAAACCAATAAGCACGTAAAAGAAATAATTCGGAAATCAAATAAAGCAAAATCATGCAATGAATCGGTGTTAAGACCTTCTAAATGTAAAACTTTAAAAATATGTATAATTGATGTTTGTTTTGGTTTTTTTTTAAGACAAACATTTCATCATATTTCTTCATATTTGGAAAAAATCTCAATTGTTAATGTTTTGTTGGAACAGCACTCAAGGGATGACCCCAACTCATGCAATGCATTGTGTAGGAACTAAAAACTAGGGGGAGTAGTGGACATTCGATTTGAAATTTGCTACATTGAAAGTGACAGGAAGGACCGCTGCAAAGAGTTTATTTCCCATACGAAGTTTTCCGCTAGAGCGATTCACTGCCGCATATACTGCATGTGGAATAACGACAAAAGTATTAAATCAGAAAATGTCCGAGTATCGAGAAAAAGTTCCCTAAGTTCACTAGATACATACAATCGAAGAAAAAATAAAATAGCGAAATACAACCACCATTTCGTTGATGTTCCAGTTTCCCCCGGGGGTTCCAATTGTCATTGCAATACATTCTCAAATGCCTTGACGCGGTTCACTCGGGGAAAATAGGGGCACCAGACGCTAGGGTTCCTAGAACGTAAATCTGGAAGAAAAGTTCTTTGTCTTAAAACAGACGGGTCCGACCAGTGCCCAAAGGACTGGTACCACGGGAATCGGTGGCCCCACAGAGAGCCTATCCTCTCTGTGACCGGTTATTGGTGAGGTCCCCTTCGGGGGTACACGTGGTGGTTGTGGTTTAAGATCGATTTATGTAGGTATGGTGCACGGTCGTTCAAGTGTGCTGTTGCACTCTCAACAGACGGAGTTTGGATAGTCTCCAAACCCCTAAGCATGAGGTTATAATGTGGATCTAGGCTTGCCTTGGAAAGGCTTGCCATATTATATAAATTGCTACTCATTGTGACTTTATCACACACAAATTGCGATTGGTGGCAGTCGTAAAGCGTTGTTATACTAAACAATGGGGGCGCTAGTCTACGCTTATATTTCACTCGTTGGTAAGACCACCGTGGGATTAGGGCAAGCGGCAGGTGCCAACGTTAATCTTGTTCCACATTGGATATCCTATTGTCGAAAATGGTCTTTTTTGTGCTCTATTGCATGCAGTGGAGTAGCGGTAAAATAGATTTTAGAGCCCCGCACTGTGACATATATTATGGAAAGACGACGAAAAATATTTTTTATGGTTACTGATTTTAAAGTTTCATTTATATCACAGCCAATAGGGGGATCTAAAAAGAACTTTCTCTGTATTTTACTTGTAAATATAAAAAACCTTTTTGATCAAATTTTCACACTTCACTCCTTTAATATAAAATTCAACTAAAAATGAAAATGTATTTCAAAGATTTTGTTATTGGGAGCTGTAGTAATATATTCAGCCATATCGGTTGTCGTTGTCATATTTCGACAACAATAATATGGTAATAGATTAAAGAAAATTTCTAATTGTTTCTGATTGTTTTCTTCAATCTATTATAATATTATTGATGTCGAAGTACGACAACGACAACCGTAATAAGGCTGATTATTTTGGGAATATTTTATGGTTCGAAAGATATATGAAGATTTAGTGTGCCATATATTATTGTTAATATAGGGGTATATCGAAGCAGACCGCATCCTTTTCGACCCCCTTCCGTCCACAATGATTATAGGCGACCGATTACTTTCACTGAGTAACGTACTGCCACCAGCCTTTACTCTTGGCTTTAGTGATTTCGTTACACAATATTTTCTTGAACTAAGTTCAAATTAACATAAAAATAATTATTTTGACTTCAATTAATGAAATTATATTTTTTAATTATATTATTCCTATAAACCTTAAAATAGATACACGATTGTCCTTAATTAATCTTAATTTTTAAATTTTAATTCTGAATGAAGAATAAAAAATTAGTAAAGTTCATCCTTAAATTTAGTTACTATTTTTTCATTAACTTAAAAGAAGAATATGTATTCTTAATTCTATAGAAATTTTTTTTTTATTTTGAAATAAGGATAATGTAATGCATTTCATTACCATTTGCTTGAAAAAATCACATACATACATATTTCTCCTATTTATGAATGTTTATAAATAAGAGATATTTCGAAAAAAATTATAAACAAATTTTTTGTTTTTAAAATAATTTAATATTCCATGTTTGGAGCTAACAAAAATGTGTCATTGTTATTTAAAATCAAAACGTTGCCGATGCAATAAAATAAAATAAAAACATTAAAAAAGTGTAAAAAAGTTTAAAAAATAAAAATTTTGTTAGTTGTGTGAACATAAATAAAGGTAAGTAATCATTTTTTAAAAACTAAAGAAATTAATTACAATTAAATTTAACGAAAAAGAAAAAACGATTTGAAATATGTTTTTGTTTTAAATATAATGAAATAAATAATTTGTTTTAAATTCAAAATGCTCTAGACATCGTGGGTCAGGAATTGAATGTGTTAGATTAAAATATATATGTAAATGGTTAAGAGTGTGCAGTGCTTGACATACATTTTTGTGCCTTCGTTTAAAGAAAAGTAGTACATATTTATAAATATAGGTCCTTATAGGTATGTTGTTTTAGTAAACATACCCAAGGTATTAACTAATCCAAAATGTGGCACTATTTTATGCGATATTTTAAATTTGAGGTAATATGTTTATAAATTAACTATAAGAAAACATTATATTTCTATTATTTTTACAATTTAAAAACATATTACAGTTTAGCTTCAGTGAATAATGATGGAATGCCTTTAAATGGTTCTGTTTGCTTTAAGTTTCGGAATTTATATTAGGCCATTGAGTTATTGGTTTAAAAGATTGTAGAAGTACAATTGCTCTTGTCAATCTCCGTTTATAATCTCGCAGGAGGTAAGTGGATTCACAGTTAAACCTACGAGATTTTTGTTCTACAGTTCATTCTCTAACACCCCAAATATAAATAATTTACCGATTCGAATATACTTTGAACTTTTATATTCTTTATGTAATAAAAAAATCTGTTTCCATTGGGTATGGTTAGGTTGAGTGTACGCCACTCCAGGTTTTTTAATAAAATATAGTAACAATATTAAACCTTAAAATGCCAAAACGTTTTAACAGGACTTTGTATACTTTTCTAAATACATCAGTATTTTTTTTTTAATAAAATACATATAATATTTAGTTATTAATATACTTAAGACCATTTTCTTCTATAAAATTTGGAATTCGTCATTCTTTTTAACTGAAATCTCGTTATTTAGAGTAATACACTAATACACTAAAGCAAACTAAAACTCTTAGGAGTTTTATATTTTTCGTCAGAAAATAAAACTCATTTTATATAAATTGATACCCAATACAATCATATTGCATTTTAATTGAATAAATCGTCATTAAAATAATTTAGTTTTTTAATTTGTTTTTGTTTGATTAACGATCTTCACTGGATGTTTTCTAACGAAAAAAAAACTCCTCAAAAAAGTTTTATTTTATGACAAACAAATAAAACTCTATTTTTAAGAGTTTCATTTCAACTTTTATTTTTCCGTTGAAAAATTACTGTTAACCTTTAACTATGGAGGTGGTGGTATATTTTACCCTTTCTTTAAATTTTCTTATAAAACTCTCTTCTATGTGGCTCTAGCACTGTAATTCTTTAAGTATCTTCTTGTATCATGATAATTGCTATTCAGGTGTATTTTGGCTGTTGTAGCGATAGCGTGAGTGGAACAAATCAGATGCTGGGGTAAAAATTACCACTTGTTCATACTTATGTAATTTTTTCTTTGAAAATATTTTACAACCACGTCATTGATAACATAAATATTTAGTGTAAAAAAATTACCACACCTCCAAATTAAAGTTAGATTTATGCAGAATTATTTTTAGCACTTGTCCATTTTATCGTTGGCAATAAATTTATTTAGTAGTAATTTTTAATTTGATCAATATTTTGTACTTAAATACAAGTCGATGACGAAATTATCGGATCAGACTCAGTCCCCCACCCCCGATGGAATCAGTTCCTGCTACTGGCACATTATGCTACATATATCCCAGCAGACTAAAGTGAAAAAAATACACTACTGTCTCTATTGTAGTAAACCAATGTGCATGGGTTGCAGCAAACGTATATGCATACACTGCACAGAATCAAAATTAGACAAATAAAAAACCACCGAAAGGGGAACCTGCATTTTCTTTGTATGATTATTTTTTTCTATGATCTGTTTTTTCTATTATAGTACACATTTGGCCTTGAAAAAATGCGATTTAACATTTGTTATGTTTTTAATTTTACATTTTTTTATGAGGTTAATAGGTTTGTGAAATAAAATGCCAGTTTCGTTAAACTAAAAAAAAATTTTTGCAATTTTTTATTTTGTTTATATTGTACATTACCACTTCTTTTTAAAAACACATATAATTAAGAAAAAAGTTTTTTTTATTAAAAAATTTTAAAAATATTAAAAGGGGTAAAATTTACCACCACGTTAGAAGGTATGTCCCAAAATTTCACATCCAGAGTTAAGGGTTAACTATGGAGTAGACATCGATTTTTTTGGATCACCAAAGATTCTGAAAGAGATCGTTAATACAAATCTGTTGATATATGACAGCATATGTCTCCTTTGACTCTAACATAAAGAGTTTTTGAGTTTTTTTTTTGATAACTGGTATTTACGGTCCTTGAATTTTAGGCATAATTAAGAAAAAAAATTAATTTATTTTAATTTTGTTGTCAAAACGATTTTGAATCTTGACAAAAAAAAATTTAATATTAGGAATAGGTCTAACAAATTTAGACTTGGTATTTAAAAAAAAACTTTTCTTTATTTAAGTTATATTTGCTTACTTTAAGTTCAAATAGCTACAATGGGTACAAATTAAAAACTATTTTTTTTGTATATGGAAAACAAAGTATCCTAAAATTTTGGTATACCTTGATTATTATGAGTAAACCTGTGTATCAAATTTAAGGAAATTCTTGGTAAAATAAGATTTATATCGACTTCCGTTAAGAAAAACAAGAAACAATTCTGATTTTTGTTCTTCAAAAGAGTTAAAGGCATTCTAAAAGCTAGAAAAAATTAACTTCATAGTAAGAAAACTTTAATTATATTCTGTAAAAGTAAAGAAATTCACGACCACGAAATATAATATAAAATTTTCTTAGTAAAAATTTACTAGTTTTTAGTTTATACAAGAAAATTCTTTTTTACTATTTTTGTTAGGAAAACTGTGTACTTAATCATTTCCGAATTTCTTCAAGTAAAGTTAAATTTACTAAAATTTGGTAAACTTTTTTGTGAGTATACTTTTTCGAACAAATTTCAAAAAACTAAAATCGACTTAATATTTTGCCCAATCTGAAGTCAAATTTTCATGCATCAAGGAGTCTTTGACAATTTCATTAATTTTTGTAAAAAGAGTTTATTTTCTCTACACAGTTTGTTTTCTATCAATACAGCTATTCCCTCGTTTTTTCCAAGTTTTTAATCCTTTCAAACAATAGATTTTTTTAGTCGCTCGCCGCTATTCGTTTCACCCCGATTTCGAAAAACTGTCGACATAAACTTGTTGTGCATTAGACCTATCTAGACACATTGGTACATATTCACTCAGAATTTTGACTATTCGTTTTTCTCTGGTGTATTATGATTGATTCATGCCGCATCCATAGTAATGGTATCACAAATGGAAAATACGATGCATCAGCTAAATAATATCGGTTCATTTTCAGTCAACTCATCTTATTCTTTGATTATTCAATATTATATTCTTGGACATCCTTAGGCGATTTTTTACGTGATCAGAATACTCGTCTTAGTTTGTGTTGGTTTGACTACAATAGAAATAATTAACTATTTTCCTTTAACTTTTCCATGGCTTCAGTGATGGTTTGATTGTCTGCCTTCCATAGCTGCCAATTAATAAGCTAAATGACGCAATTTGCCTAAAATTTACAGTAGTCTATTAGCGCATGGTAGTTGGCAGGAGTAGTGTTGATTTTTAATCAACAATGAGGGAGGTTTATAAAGCCACAGAGTATTCAAACTTCTCTTCAAATGATAATTATTTATATGTTTAAAGCAAATTTCAAAGGATGGTTATCCAATATCATTGAATTTTTCTTTATTATTAAAAACACGCTTGCTTCTTAAATCTTTTGATTTTTTGTGCAATAAAACGACAACGTTGCTATTAATGGAACGCATTTAAAAGTTAATTGAAAACTACATGTTGCTAGTGCTCCTCATTCGTTCAATGAGTTGTTGCTAAAGCAACATTTTGAGAGTTTTTCATTTTAAACATGCCACTTGCATTAACACCGTCTTGTCATATAAAAATTGATGAATTTAATGGCGAAAAATAACGCAAAAGACCAAAAAATAAAACTCATGTACATGTATGTGTATATAAAAATGATTAAAATATACCAAGACTAGCAGGTACATTCATCTGCACTTAAAATTAATCAGAATACTCACATAAATATTGATAAATTTAGACCAATATTCACAATTGTACGTGTTTGTTAGTGTGGCATGAGCGGCCATTAAATGTGCGTTGCAACAAGTAAACCGCCTCCAAGTGCTACTTTTTTTCGTAAAGAAAACAAACTTCTTCTCAGTTTATTATTTAATGTTTATGTTAGCAAGTCTGTGTTTTGTGCGGCATCAATAAACACGTCGCCAATATTTTCCTATTTTTTTTTTTAACTATGACTTGGTAGTAGCTGCATAAGCATATAGAAGCTTCCGTGCTTAAAAATTATGCCATGTTAATATATGCTTACAGTGTGGCATGTAAATAAACACACACAAAAATGAATTTTTCTTTTTTCAGTTTTTTACTATTAGAAAAGAATATAAGGTAGCTTGAAACTGAAATTTAATCCGGCGAGATCTATTTTAGAGAAAAAGTCGTTAAATATATAAAAATGTGTTGTAGAAAACAATTCTCAAATATTGTATATTGAAAAATACAACAAGTTTTTCGAAAGTAATCTCACTTGGTATTAAGGTAAATTTACATTCTTGTTCAATGTCTTTTAGTTATTATTCTAATACAGATATTGGTTCACTTTTCCTAAAACAAAAACTACTGGTAAAGTTTAGCTGTTATATTTTTGTTATTAATTTTTTCACACTGTAAATAAAACAAAATGTTTGGAATTTTATTTTTTAATTAAACCAACGCTCATCATATTTTCATCTAACTGATCGCCTGCTTGCCAGCCTGCTGCCAAGTGTACCGCCTGCAATGAATTTACGTTTGTCTAAAACAAAAACAAACTCTACGCCATATACAACTTGCATATTTTATATTCACAGTCAAAATGTAGAGATGCTGCGACTTCAATAACAGCAACAACAATTCATAAACTACAAGAGCAGCAGCACGATAGTTATGCATGAATATTAAGAAGTAACACCAGTCTAGTGTTCAGCTGTGGGCGATTCGATGTTAATTGTGTAGGTGTTCAACTGAAGATGCCTAAAGTGAGACAGTCTCAATACTTAGCAGAATGAATCTAAAACTATAGTAAAATATATGTGTATGCATATGTACATATCTATGTACATATCATAAAAATAATGTATACTTATACATACATACTTTATTAGTATGTGGTATGCCATGAACTGGTTCAATCATACTATTCATAACACAAAATACAAGCAACAACTCTATAAGAAGCACCAGTTCATGCTAATTTATCTTCTCGTTATAGTTTACGAGTATTTTATATGTGTAGACAAATTAATGTTTTCTGTAAAACCACGACTATAAATATTGATATACAATTTTTATTTTCTGTAATTAAGCTTAGAAAATAATAAAACCCAACAAATGGTTTTTGGAAAATGACCTAATTAATCTTTTCTTCAAGCACCGTTTTAATTACTTTCGGTGATAGTAATGCGAAATAAGCTTGACTTACAAATGGCATAAACGAAATGAAGTTGTAATAAGAAATAATTGAATTTTTTTATAGGAATTCGGCATTATAAATTACTTATGCTAAGAAATTGCAAATGTCGATAAACCATTTTACGCTAAACATGGTATGTCAGATCTTTATCATTTCTGAACCGATTTATATTTTATTTTTATTTTTATGAGCACAAGTTGTCAATAATGATGTTTTATTTTATAAAATAAAACATTCAACTTAAAGCCTAGTAGTCTATTCGATTTGTGCAAAATGTTGAGCAACATTTATTATTTCACAGGCAAAATTAGACATTTAAAATGTGTTGTCTATCTCGCGATTTGAAGAATTTTGCGATTTTATTGCTTTTAAATATACAACATTCTTTTGCAAAATTTTCCACAAAAAAATTTACAAAAAATTCCACATGAAATAATGCCAATTTGCTTTATTTCACAGCTTTGATAAAATGTTGCCAGACACACTTTAATGTTTTTCCACAGTAAAAAGGGAGTACTACTTCTGCAACATTTTTCATTACTTTTTCATACAATTTTTTTGTGTATGTAGTTTGACAGCATTCTGCACGAAAAACTGAACAGAGTACCAGGCTTAAAACTAAAATTGTGAAATGTAATTTGACATACATATCATAATTTGTTTAATAATAAATTATGGTTATAAATACAATATTTTTTTTAATGCTAATAAAACTTTGGTTATGATTTGAAAATTAAATGGTTCTAACTAACGCCCAAAAATGCAACATGGTTGATTTTAACTACACAATTTTTGTTACATTTATTTATTACATTTATCGAAATAATTAATGTTTTTTTGAAACATAATACATATGTTAATAAAAAATAAAATATGTTAAGCTAATTTGTATGTAACCAAAGAATAACTAAAAATAAACAAACAACGTTCATTTTTGTTCATCGGATATCATGAGCTTTTTAAAAAATAATAGAAATTCTGTACACAACTTTTTGTGAATGTTGATACATATGCAGATATGTGATAAAAATCGTTTACGTCTCTAAAACTGTTTGAAACTGACAAAAAATGTGATGTGTTTACAAGCGCCGATTTACTGTAACGATATTATATTCCATTTTGCTTCAATAAAAAAAAGTACGACTTCTCTATGGGACATAATTCCATAGTATCAGTTTAAATTAATGTTTAAATCAATTCAATTTACTTCAACGAAAAGCCTAAAAATTTAAGAAATATTTGATCAAATTTAGTTGAAAATTATAAATAATTATTTCGTTATACATACATATGTATGTATATTTATAACTAGGGGGAAGCATAAGAACATGCAATTATTCAGTTTTTGGAAAACCATCCTAACATTGCACGGGGTTTTACCAAAAAGTAGATGTGGAAAATTAATAGAGAGACTTGACCGTAGAGTTGAATAGCTTGGGCGAAGGCCCTTATAATCAAATTTTTTCAAAAAAGGAAGAGTTGATTGGTCAAATCTGTGGATTATATTCCCTTGAGGAGGTGATAAATAAATAAAAAGCAATAATCTGAAGGGACATATTTTCAGATGACGAACGTAGTTTATATTATTCTTCATTATAACCAGCCAGCCTGGAAAAATACAGTCAAATGATTAATTTAAAAGAATATATTAACACTCACATCTTCGTCGTAAATTTTCTTTACTCTCACCGCTACATTCCTTCAAAAGGATAAATGAAACAGCATCATCAAAAGCCATGTTGGATAAATATTTCCAAAAATATTAATTTTCAATAAATGTCAAATATATGTAACTAAATGACATATAAACAGTTATGGTTGTAATTATATAAAAATGAAACATTAGTGGAATATTATTGGAATTGGATTTGAAACCGACAAAAAAATCTTGTTGGTGTCATGCAATCCAATGTTATCGGTTTTGTGTTCGAACTTGAATTTTTATCGGTTTTAGGTGTCACAGAAACCAATGTTATCGGTTTGTTATTGGAAATAAACCAAGCAGCAAACAGCTGTCGGTTTTTTTATTTTTGTAAACAAATTAAAAAAGTTCACGGCCATTTTCATTTAATTCTGTTTTTTTTTGGATATTTAAAAAAAATGTAAGTACGGATGTATGTTAATTGAATTTATTTATTTAAAAAAGACAATTTTTGCATAAATTTTTATTCTTCAACAGGGGAAAGCATAAAAACTTTACGCAAAACTCCAAAATTATTGAGTTTATGGAAAAATATCCAGATATAGCGCGCGGATTTACAAAGCGGGATAAGGAATACAAAAGGAATACAATATTACTTTGATAAGTTCAGTTTGTAACTTAAAAATTACTTACAATCATGGTATTCATACTGAAATATCCC